>JACJUY010005388.1:41889-60751 GCA_014220935.1 Platorchestia sp. MABIK | reverse complement strand
GACCAACCCTCTCAACCACTACACATCTTAGTCCTTTAACTGGGATGAGGAGACGACAGGGCTCGCAAAAATGCTACCGAGTCGCAAGTAGCAGAGGGCGGGGTTATCCTCCACAGCTATACCTCTTCAGAAGAAGTTACCCTCCACCTCCCGCTTCCATGCGGCTCCGACGTTTGTACTCTCTATAGAATTTTTAATTTATAAGACATTCACATCATAAAAAATAAACAATTAAAACTTTTCATATGGAACTTTCCCATAAAACTGGTGCTATTAGGCACAGAAATTTTCGGAATGCCGATACCTCCTGTTCGATTAGACGAAAATAAAATCCGCAAAAAAATTCAACATACATTGGGTTCTTCTTGGTACCCAAAATAGATGAACAGATGCCACATTAAATTAGTACGATCAGTAAGTACTGGTTTAAATGAACTCATTAATTCGTAGATGAAAATATTATTTTTACAACCGTTTTTTGATATTTCAGCCCCAAATTTTCGTAATGCCGATACTTCATGTTCAATAAAACAAAAATGAAATCCGAAGGAAAAATTCAACATACATTGGGTCTTTTTTAAAACCAAAAATAGATGAACAGATCCGACATCAAGTTAGTACGATCAGTAACGACTAGTTTCAAAATTAGATTAGATTTAGTTTAAGCCTCCCTAACCGCTACAAAGAAGAGCGTATCGAAGAGAGGAGGAAGGCACCATTTAGTATGGATATTAGGGCATGCAGAATGTATGTAGAAGAGGCATAGAAACAGTAAGGGAAAGAAATTCATGAAACAAGATAAAAGTTGAAGAAGAAAGTAGTAGGTGCTGAAAACCAGGACTGTAGTGAACCGAAAAAGGTCGTCCTTAACATAGCAAAAATCATTTCATTTCAACAAAAAGAAGGCCCACGTAACTCTCAGCTCTGGCCCCACATCTTTCCCTGGGAGCGCTAATTCCCATTGATACAATCATTGTATCCCCCTGAGGGAACGACAAGTTCCAAATGAACTCTTTAATTCGTAGATTTAAATATTATTTTGACATCCGTTTTTTTAGACATTCCAGCCACAGAAATTTTCGTAATGCCGATAACTCATGTTCAATAAAACAAAAATGAAATCCGAAGAAAAAAAGCAACATATATTGTGTCCTTTTTGGTACCAAAAATAGATGAACATATGCCACATCAAATTAGTACGATCAGTAAGTACTAGTTTCAAATGAACTCATTAATTCGTAAATGAAAATATTATTTTGACATCCGTTTTTTTGACATTCCAGCCACAAAAATTTTCGTGATGCCGATACCTCATGTTTTTAACCTGTAAACAATTCCATGAAGGCCGGCACAAGAACAGCATCGTATTCGTGAAGAATTCAAGAATTACAAAAATAGGTTAAACAAATTATACCCAAGTCCTCTCACGAGTCATCCATCCACTGTTAATAACGGCATGACAGCGAAAAATATGCGTAACGATTGGGAACAGGTACTTCTGAATTAAATGGAAAATTATTTCAGCAACAGATCATTCCAAAGTCGACAACCTAGGAGCGATAGTACTTCATTAAGAAATTATATTTACAGGCACAATATATACAATTACAATGTCGCCATGCTTTCAACAAATCTATTAATGATAAAACTTTAGCCCTCGCTCCTTGTCTAGATCAGGGGAAACTTTTTGGGTTGGGATTAGGCATGAGGATAGGACAGCAAAGCAATTGAGAGACACCCTATTTTTAAGACTGCCGAGTCAGCCGCTCCTGAGTTTTTCCAGCATGAAGGGTGACAGCGACGACACGCATGGGGAAGGGGTGGGAGGCATTAGATCGAGGGTTTAGGGTATTTTTTGAAGAGACGGGGAGGGAGGAAGGGCGTTGCTTCGGGGAAAGCACCCTCCGTCTAAACCCCGCTGATGGGAGGATTATCATAACCTGATGTCGACGGAGCTAGCATGTAAGGCGACTGAGAAGCGGTCAAAGAAAGCGATGAAGAAGCAGGTAGACTTTGAGGAAGTGTACTGGTTTCCGCCGGCGACTTTTCTGATTCAATCCATCGTCTCTGAGCCAGCCCAATCGTTGCAACGACGCAGGACCTCTTAGATGGTTGGGACCTTTAGTTTCTTATCGTTACACACCCTACTGCAGCTAAAGCATCTATTGGAATACATTAGTAAATAAAAATTGTGCATATGATAACAAAATAAAATAAAGTATCATTTGCAGAATGACTGTGTTCCAACTACCACTTTGTTCGGAGCAAGCCAGGCAAACTCTACTTGTGATCACAAACATTTGGCCCATCTGGCTTTGGCTGCAATCAGAGAATAAGTCGATTAAGTAATTAGTCCCCCATGAGGAAGATTTTTTTTAATCTTGAACCTAAAGCAATGAAATTTGGTATCCTGGTAGGAAATGCAATTAGGAATCGTTTTTCTTCTATAAAATAATGCGATTTTCTGTAAAGAAAACGAGATATTCACAGAAAACAAGATTTTAGGGGCGATTTTTCAAAATGCATCTTCTCCTACAGTTTTTGAGTAAAAGTGATGATTATGGTGTCAATGGATGCGAAAGCACTTGTAAATTCCAAAAACTTGAATGAAATTTTCAAAACTTTTAGTTTGAAATGAAGAAACAAAAAAAAATCAAAGGCTTGCCCATTTTCGAAAAATGAGGTCCTTATGACGTCACAACTTTTGATTAAAAATGAATTTCGAATATCCTTTACAGTTTTTGAAATGCCCACGTCTTTCCGCATCCAATGATACTAAAATCATTACTGTAGCTTAAAAACTGTAGGAGGAGATGCATTTTGAAACCCCACATTCCGATCCTGCAAAATAAGGTAAACAAAGAAAAACAAAGCAACATAAACAATCTCAATTTTTCTTTATTACTATTGGTTGGGTCAGCTAGGACCCTTGAAATCATTATACAGTAAGAAAGAGACATAAAAGATGACATAGCAATGTCAAGCCGTGAAGAAAGTGCCAAGGGGGTGGTGTAACATGATAAAATACAACTTCCCCCCTCCCTCCCCATACTTCAAACCCCCGTAGCGGGCGAACCAATGAACGTACGAACTTCATTTTTTCACAGGATGTACCTGACATCTCACCCTTCCTATAGCAGCTAAAATCAATATCTCAAGAAAATTCGACATTCTGGGGGTACTCTTCCCTTAACCTAACTCTGGTTACAACACCTGATATCGGTACCCTATTGAACAGCTGTGCATTGAGGTTATTGATAATTTTTTTTATAGGAAACATTGGACCTATTTGGATTGTTGAATTTGAATCAAATGATGTCGTGCGGATAAAACAGACTGATATTAAAAAGTAACATTGAGGACTGACGTCCATGCCATGCTCAAATATTTTGAAGAAAAATCAATTCTTGAACAAAAAAACAGATTATTCAGAAAAGCATTATATTATCGATTTTACCCACTGCAATGCTAATACGTTTTCAAACGTTGCATCCGATCTGCCAGTATTTGTTACAACAAATTTGCATCAATAAATCCCTTTATTTGCATTACTATAACGAAAGGTAATTTTCAGTTAGTTTAAGCCTTCCTATCCGCAGCAAAATAAATACGATCCAAAGAAAGGATGGAGGGAGGGAGGGCACCATTCAGTATGGAGTTAAGGGAACGCGGAATCTATGCACANTCAACAAACAGAAAGCCTAACTAGCTCTTAGCTCGGGCCCTCGCATTTTCCCCCTGGGAGAGCTAATTCCCATAGATACAATAGTCGTATCCCTAGTGATGAAAAAACAACGGTTTTATTTTATGGCGTTTTTCTTGCAAAAAAACATGTTTTTATGTGTTTTTTTGTTTTTTTTCGTTTTTTTTGCACATACTTAAAATTTGTGAGGTATATGTCTGTTTTTTTGTCACATAAAATATATTAATATCAATGTTTTTAAGTCATGATTTTTTGTAATAAAAGCATCAAAAGGAAACCATACAGTAAAAGTGGTGGCAGATAACCCACAATTACCTAGAGGAATCTAAGAGGAACAGCCAGAGCCACAGAACTTATTTTGATGGAGTCAAAATTCAGAGCTTACTATCTCTACTATGTCTGATTTTATTTTTATGTGACCAAAATATTCAGACATAGTAGAGATAATAAGCTCTGAATTTTGACTCCATCAAGATAAGTTCTGTGGCTCCTGCTGTTCCTCTTAGACCCCTCTTGGTAATTGTGGGTTATCTGCCACCACTTTTACTGTATGGTTTCCTTTTGATTTTTTTATTACGAAAAATCATGACTAAATAACATGGATATTAACATACTTATGTGACCAAAAAAAACCATGCTGTTTCTTTAAAAAACGTTTTTTACTAAAAAATCATGACTAAAAAACTGGATATTAATATATTTTCTGACAAAAAACTATGCTGTTTTATTTTACATGTTTTTTACAAAAATCATGGTTTTTAAAAAATCAAACATTTTTAAAAATCATGTTTCAAGAAAAATCATGTGTAAAAAAACATGGATTAATATATTTTATGTGACCAAAAAACCATGCTTTTTCTTAAAAAACGTATTTTACAAAAAAATCATGACTAATAAATATGAATATCAATATATCATGTATGACAAAAAAAAATGTTTTTTTTTTCACAAATAATCATGAATAAAAAAACAATATATTTTATGTGACCTAAAAAACCCATGCAGTTTTTTTTTAAACATGTTTTTTTTTAAATCATGACTAGAAAAACCTGGATATTAATATATTTTATGTGACCAAAAAACCATGCAGCTCTTTTCACATTTTTTGGTCAATATGCAGTTTAATGCACCCACAGAAATTCAAAATTCCATTCCAAAGAATCACTAAAGGAACACAGTTAAAAACGTTTTACCCGAATGACATTCTGCTCGCTGATGCGTTTTTTTCGAGTTTTTTAACTTTGAAATTTTCATGTTCCATAGCAGTTCTAGTCAGTTGCGAGCTTGAGCTAGAGCTGTTAGGGTACGTTTGGGTACTTGTAATTTATTATTAGCCGACCCTGCGGATCCTGAACTCACTTCTAGGATGCTTTAGTTAACAACACAATAAACGTTCTCACCCAAAAATTTTAGCGGGGCTTGGGAAGTGAATACTTGAATCTACGGTATTCACTCCTTCGCTTTTGCTAAAGTTCCACCATATTGAATACAACTATTGTACCTATGGGAATTAGCGCTCCCAGGGGGACAATGTGAGGGCCCGAGCTAAAGGTTAGGTAGGCTCTCTTTTTGTTAAAATAACATGTTTTTGTTTTGCTACGGACCAACTTTTTTTCGGTTCACTGCTGTCCTGTTCACTGCTGTCCTGTGATAACCATTATTGTGTTATTAACTAAAACATCCTAGAAGTGGGTTTAGGCTCCGCAGGGTTGACTAATAATAAATTACAAAGTATCCAAGCGTACTCTAACAGCTCAAGCGCGCAACGCAACTGCTTTGGAAAACTAAGATTCAAAACTTGAATAATTCGAAAGTAACGCATCAGCGAGCAGAATGTCATTCTAAAACTTTTTCAAATGTGTACCTAGTGATTCTTTGGAATGGAGTTTTTATTTTCCGTGAATGCATTAAACTGCATATTGACCATTTTTTTACAAGAAATCACGTTTAAAAAACATGGATATTAATATATTTAATGTGAGCAAAAAATCAATGTTTTTATAACATGTAATTTTTACAAAAACGTCATTGATATCCATTTTTTGGTCACGACTTCTTTGTAAAAAAACATGGATATTAATACATTTTGTGTGATCAAAAAATCATGCATTTAAAAAAAAAATTTTTACAATAAATCATGATTAAAAAACATGGGTATTAAGATACTTTATCTGACCAAAAAAACCATGCTATTTACACAAAACTGCTTTTTTTTAAAAAGTTATAAATATCCATTTTTTAGTCCATTTTTTATTGTAAGACAAAAAAAATTTATAAAAAAGCAAGAATTTTGGTCACATAAAATATATTAATATCCACGATTTCTTAGTCATGATTTTTCTGTGAAAAAGGATGTTTAAAAAAAAACAGCATTGTTGTATTGGTCAGATAAAATATATTAATATTCGTGTTTTTTCGTCATGATTTTTTGTAACAAAAACATCTTTAAAAAAAGCGTTGTTTTTTTTGGTCACATAAAATATATTAATATCCATGTTTTTATGGTCATGATTTTTCTGTAAAAAAACAGTGTTTTTTCAAAAAAGCAGCATTGGGTTTTTTGGTCACATAAAATACATTAATTTCCATGTTTTTTAGTCATGATTTTTTGTAAAAATAACATTTAAAAAAACAGCAGGGTTATTTTGGTCGCATCTCTATCAATGACCATAAGTAAAGATGTATTATTACAACACACTATTTGGGGAGTTGAAGGTGATTCACGTGCATTGTAAAATAAATGAAATATCAAAACATGAAACCACAGAAAATAAAAAATTTCAAACAACCGTAGAAAACCGTGAATTAAGAAGTATGCTGTTTTATTTTATAATCTGACATGAAAACAAATAATGTAATGTGGATCTTTTCCTTGCTGAGTTATTTTCAAACAGAATATTAAAAAAAAAAAAAAATTCCACGTTTTTTTAGCCATTGTTTTTTTCATAAAAAAAACATGTTTTTTTTTTAAACAGCACGGTTTTTTATTCACATCTCTACGTATCCCCCAGAGAGGTATTACTATAACGGAATGCTATATAAGATATTAGGTAGATAACATGCTAGTTTAAGCCTCCCCAACCGCCAAAAACAGCGTTTTGATGAGAGGAAGGAGGGAGGCACCATTTAGTATGGAGATTAGGGAACTCGGAATCTATGCAGAAGGGACATGGAAACAGAAAGTTGAAAAAGACGTTCATGCAACGAGATAAAAGTTGAGGAAGACGTAGTAGGTGCAGAAAAACAGGACAGCAGTGAACGGAAAACAGGTGGTCCTTAACATAACAAAAACATTCTATGTATTCCAACAAAAAAGGCCTTCGTAACTCTCAGCTCGGGCCCTCACACATTTTCCCCATGGGGGTGATAATTCTCATAGATATTATAGTTGTATCTCCCTGAGGGGAAAGATATTAGTTGATGAACGAAAAGAACTGTATGAGCTTACACGAACCTTATATTAACTGACAGGTGGAATGCTCCTTGAAAGATTTTCATCCGTTGAGGAGTTTGTCCTAACCCAGAGTATGACATTTCCAAGGCCACACCACCGTCATGACGTCATGATGAGCTGGTGTCGTGCAGACTGACGCCCACACAACGCTGAAGCTCCGTCATCTAGAAATTAAATAGACCATGTAATTGTGTGTTATAAATCGGAATCAAATGCGCACCCCATTCTGGGAACTGCCTAACTGCAAAGAGAATGAAGCTTTGTTTTCAAAAACCTTTACCACACCGTATCATACTGAATAATGAATGACCAGGACATTTAGACATCTAAGTATAATCGAGATTCATGCCGCTTTTACCCCACAGGAAAGTTTTCATGGAGTATTAAATTCTAAATAAACGGTGGATAGGCCAGTCAGTCCAGCCTTTGTGCAATAATTCCTAGCCTCTGAGGGTAGGTACTGCAAAGAGAGCCATCACAGCATAATATGTGTTATTCACTCTGGTAATGAAAAGTTCTATGCGTGCAATCACTGACCAACTTTACATTTTCACAGTATATTTCAAAAACGTTGTCCTTGTTGCTTACTGAATGCAGTACGAAACTGGCATCTTTGATGTCATTTCTGTAATGAGTTTTTATGTCCATCCATATTCATAAACAAAATTAGAATTTCCAAATTTATTCCACACACAATATTCCTGAAAAGTAACTTCTGGTTATGGTTAATGTGTAGCGTTTGCTAAAAATTGAATTTCGAATTTTTGGTGCCGAAACATAGTTCATTAGATCGAAATAAACAAGTTTTTTTATGCACTTTCCGTCGCAAAAGAGTTTTTAACGAGTTATAGCGGTAGGTTTAGTTTTGTCTATGATGACGAATGCACTCGATTAAACAGCTACTCATCTATTTTTGAATTTTTGTTGCTTGAATCACGGTAATAACATCAAAATAAACTACTTTTCTTGTATACACCTTTTGCGACAAATGAGTATTTTACGAGTTAGAGCGGTAGGTTTTATTTTTTACGCTATTGAGCTGTTTAAGTACGTTTAAGCACTTTGTAATTTATTACTTGCCGGCCCCACGGAGTCTGAACCCACTTCTAGAATCTTTTAGTTAATACCACAATAGAAATTTTCACCAAAAAACGAGTTATAGCGGTATCAGCCAGTATGTTAACTTTCGTCTTAGATGGCGGGAACGGGCTCGATCATTCAAGCGCGTTGAAAGGAAGCGTTCACTGCAGTGTTGCCATACGACGCACTCGATGAATTACTTTCCGTTTCGAACACTAGAGTTGCGGTGACTAATTTACCGCTATAACTCGTAAAATACTCATTTGCAACGGAAAGTGCATAGAAAAAACTTGTTTCTTTCGATCTTATTAACTATGTTACAGCACCAAAAATTTGAAATTCGATTATTAGCAAACGCTATACATAAACGCTTGTTATAAATTTACTGTTACATGTTCCTCATTAGAAGGAAATTCATTTTTAAATTTTAAATCCCCACAGAAACCTCATAACAATTCAAACATAAACATTTTGCAGGGTGTCTCCTGATATTTCATTTTCAAAGTTTAATTCTTTTACCACCTTCAACAGCAAAAAATGACTTCCTAATTTTTACATAATGAATGTTGTCCAAATGTCCAGGATGTAAGAAATCATCCGACAACGAGCAGTTTGAGTCAATAATACACACAATAACATGGGTTCAAAACAATTTCAAGGTGATTAATACATACAGTACTAAATTGAAATTTAATTACTATGTGAAGCATCCAACGCATAATTGCAAAGATAACCCAAATTTTTGATGTACCCACTCCCAAACGGACCCCAACAAATGTTTGCCAAAGACCCTGTCTTAACAATTAACATCTTTCAACAATGAGAGCAACAGCTCATCATGTGCAAAAAATAAACTGGCTGGAAACTACACCTTTATCGATTCAAGTTAAAATATCTGACATTCAAGTTGAAATATCTGACTTTCAAGTTAAAATGTCTGACGTTCAAGTTAGAATAGCAGACTTTCAAGTTGAAATATTTGACATTCAAGTTAAAATATCTGACGTTCAAGTTAAAATATCTGACATTCAAGTTGAAATAACTGACATTCAAGTTAAAATATATGACGTTCAAGTTAAAATATCTGACATTCAAGTTGAAATGACTGGCATTCAAGTTGAAAAACTGACATCTAAGTAACAAATTTTAAATTCACCATAAAATATTTTATAAAACGATTTAAAAATTTGAACTTTAAAATATTTAATTGCTCATTAAATTATATTGACTAAAAAAATCATAATTTAGGAGTGGTTTGTATTCACATGCGTAAATGCTTCCATGGATATAAAAACACAAGGCGAGTACACATGTACATAGTTTAATACAATAATAATAAGTTTGTAATACTCCTTATTACAATATTTCATTTTCCTTTATCGTTTTCCTTTTTTTCCTTTTCTTTTTCCTTTAATACAATAATAAGTCGTAAATGCTCCCTCAACACGTCAGAAGTTTTTTAATGCAATCTATTTTATGTACAAATATACAGAATTACAGATGTTTAAAATATTTCCAAATATATGCATTTAAATTGCATTCTCTACAGCAGAATGAATATAATTTCTTTGATAAATCCTGAAATGAAAAAATCTAATAGATTTTGAATAAGAATGCGATATATTTATTAAGAACTACATATGTGTAATTTCATGCAGTTGGAATGCCACCCATGTTCAGATCTTGCATTAACAAAACTGCTGGATAGTGTTTTTGCACATGGTTACACGTTTTCACACACAAAGTGGGAGTGATTTTTCCCATAGATTGATCTATTATTCCTTCAGAATGTTGCAGCCGATGTTCAGTCTGGGTCATGCCTGGAGGAGGAGGTCTCAAAATATCTTCACGTGATGTGTTGAGCAGTTTCTTTGCCTCTGACTTAACAACGCTCCAACACTCCTCGATAGGATTAAGAGGAGCACTGTTAGGAGCAAGTCTTAGAAGTGCGGCTCCCTGAAATTCCTGCTCTTGCACAACCATTTCTAAATTAACTTGGATTGGAGCGTTGTCACAAACTACTACTACATTTTCCATTGCCTCTGACACTGTTCGAAGTAATCTTCTGACCCATTCGCAGCAGTCTTCTTTCTTATAACTTCCTCTTCTTCTTTCCCAGTACGTTAACCCTGTCTGTGAGATCCCTGCTGTGATGTGGACATTCTTGCCTTTCGAAGTTGGAGATTTTACACTGCAACGAGTTCCCTTCTTGGACCTTCCACAACTTCTTCTTAAGAACAGATTGCAATTCGTTTCATCGATGTACACTAACGTTTTGCCGTTCCCAATAAAATCCATCGCTTTTGACACGTAATCTGATCGTTTTCTCTTGTTACTTCCGGAATTCATCTCTGATGGCTCCGAGCTTGCTTTTTTCACAGAATAAAGTTGACAGTCAAGATGCCTATGTACTGTGTTTGTAACTATTGATACTCCTGTTTCTTGCAATAATTTATTTTTGATTGTTACTAAAGTAATAAGAGGATCTTCTTCAAGATAACTAATCATTTTCTGCACATGTATGGGTGCAACCCTCGTATTTTCTTGCACCTCCGTGTTTGTTAACTTCCTTATCAATTTTTCGAATCCAACCATATGCAGTTGCTATTGGTACGCCATGATTGTTGGCCACTTTCCTCCAGTCTCCGTCGATATCTTCCGCTGCAAACAAAACCATTTGTTTTTCGTATGTGTTTTTTTATATCTTCCACGCTTTGTTCCTCTCTTCACTCCTTGTGTTGTATGTTGATCTTCAGATTCCGAATCACTGAGAAGGTTGCTTACTTCGAGTTTTTCCATTGTCATGATGGGTGTTAGAATGAAAATAATTCAGGAAAGAAAATTCGAGCTCTTATATACGCTACATACAGTAGTTGGTATCATATTTACAATCCACTCTACTGCAAATTTTTATGATTTATGATTATGTATATGCAAAAAATTTGCAAATATATGTAGGAACATATATTTGCAAATATATGTAGGAACATATCCAAATATAGGTAGGAACATACAATAATATGTAGTTCTATTAAAGAAATCTATATTAAATTTTAAATTGTATGTCAGATATTTTAACTTGAAAGTCAGATTTTTAAACTTTAAAATCAGATATTTTACCTTGAATGTCTGAGATGGAGGTCTACTACTGATATGGAGGTTTACTACTCTTGAATGTCTGATATTTTAACTTGAAAGTCAGATATTTTAACTTGAAAGTCAGATATTTTAATTTGAAAGTCAGATATTTTAACTTGAAAGTCAGATATTTTAACTTGAAAGTCAGATATTTTAACTTGAAAGTCAGATATTTTAACTTGAAAGTCAGATATTTTAACTTGAAAGTCAGATATTTTAACTTGAATGTCAGATATTTTAACTTTAATCGAAAAAGGTGTAGTAGACACCGGGGAATTGTTCAATCCCCTAACAGGAATATTTCCCAAAAACTGCAGCAAATATCTGATTCTGGGAGAAATAAATTTTTGGAAATCTTTAAACTCTATATACATATATACTTAACTTACAATTTTCAGTGATTTATCCAACTTCATAATTTAAACAACCCTGCCAGGTAAAGTAGACCCCTGAGGAAAATTTCACTACTCCTTAATTTCTTTTTTGCTGCTTTTCAAATTTTTCAAATTTTCACTACTCTACTACCTAGTAGACACCCTGTTATGGGAATGAAATAAATGTCCAAAAGCAACATAAGGCATTAGTACTGAATCATAAGAGTTAAATACTTCACATTTCATCATGACAGGTCTTNATTTACTGAACAAGTCTAAGCGTTTATCAGGAAGTGACTAAGAATTAAAGGGAACTAAGAGCTGTTCCCTGTTCCCTTCATTTGCATTATTGGATGATTCTGAAATTAATCAATCATTAACACAAGGTTTGGAGACAGTACCAAGTACATCAGGGCGAGGGTGAAAAACTGGATTATTTCTTTTCCGACTTCTCAACGTTCTAAAATCTTTCCAGAACATTACGGTAAGAACAGTAGTAAAAAATTCACTGAACATATTTTTATTGATCCACTGTCAATAGTTGAAAAATTCATTAACTCTGTAGTCTATAAAAAGCAATGGTTTCATGTACAAACATCATTCTCAGGCTGAAAATATATTTACAAAATTTCCAGTCACAGAGATAAAATGCAAATCTAACACTCAAAGCCACATCAGACAGAGATAATTTAGAAAATGACAGCACTAGAAATTATTAAAAGCAAAATTTGTACCACAGCAATAAGTACTGGTATGACTACACCTTTTTGCCTTCAATTTAAAAACTCAATGTTTATCTAACAAAGCTCAGGTTTGATATAAACAAGGTCACATTTAATTTTAAAAAACCTCAAGTTCAATTTAAAAAACCTCAAGTACAATTTAAAAAACCTCAAGTTCAATTTAATAAACCTCAAGTTCAATTTAATAAACCTCAAGTTCAATTTAGAAAACCTCAAGTTCAATTTGAAAACCTCAAGTTCAATTTGAAAACCTCAAGTTCAATTTGAAAACCTCAAGTTCAATTTGAAAACCTCAAGTTCAATTTGAAAAACCTCAAGTTCAATTTGAAAAAGGTCAAGTTCAATGTGAAAAAGGTCAAGTTCAATGTGAAAAAGGTCAAGTTCAATGTGAAAAAGGTCAAGTTCAATTTAAAAAAGGTTACGTTCATTTTAAAAAAGGTTAAGTTCAATTTAAAAAAGGTTTAGTTCAATTTCATAAGTCAAGTTCAATTTAAAAAGGTCAAATTCAATTTAAAAAAGGTCAAGTTTAATTCAAAAAGACACAGGTTTAATTTAAAAATGCTCAAGTTTGATTTATAAAGAAGTACATAGGTATAGGTAAACAATTTTAGAAACATAAGCTTCTCAAAATTTAACTTGATCTGCTTTAAAATGTACTTGACAATTTTAAAATTAAACTTGATCTGTTTTGAATTAAACTTGAAGTTTTTTAAATTGAACTTGAGCTTTTTAAAAGTAAAAAAAGGTGTAGGTAACAGTATTGCGCTAGGTGTAATAATAAAAATATGTTAATACTGTTACCTAATCTTACTACAGTAGTACATATTGCTGTGGTACAAATTTAGTGTCTAGTCATTTTTTGCGCGGTCTTTCCAACATTATAACTTTGCTTGATGTAGCTTTGATTATTAGATTTGCAATTTATCGATGTGACTGAAAAAAAATTTCTGAACAATTTTAGCCTGAACATTTTGTTCGTACATCGAAACGTTGCTTTTTATAGACTACAGAGTTAGAGAATTTTTAAACAATTGACATGGTTTCATAAAAATATGTTGAGTGAATTTATTACTACTCTAACACATGATGAACTAGAATGATTTGGTAAAGTTGGAAGTTATGACAAAATAATTCAAATTTGTCATTAGATTGAGAACAATCTTCAGAATTAATAATGCTCATGACATTCCTCTAGTGCTTCTATTGCACTAGCAATCCAGAACATTATTTGAGCATCTGCAAAGACATTGTAGATAGGTAGTGGCATGTTTGCAAAGGCAAATCAGAAAGTCACTATCAGAAATAAGTTGGAGAGGGCGTGAGAAAATTTAAAATTTAATTTTTCTCCAAAGACATTGCTAGTGTCCATTAAAAGTTTGATTCAGAAATATACCGCACCTCATCTCTAAAAACACAGCTGAGGTGATTTAGAATAGAATTTGTAATGTCAACACATTTGTTAAAACAAGATCTTACCAACTTCATCATTTTTGACTATTTTATGCAGTTGGAAACTGCTCTCTTTGATGCCTAATCTGTAATAACTTTTTATGTCTAAAAATATAATACTAATGTGCATGTACAAATAATTTACACAAACAAATAGATTACTAGAAAGTAATTTCCTGTAGTGATTACACAAGGTTATACTTTCCACCAGAAGGAAAGTCACTTTGAAAATATACATTTACACTCACACTAATCCAAATAATTATTATACCAACATTATGAAAATTGTATGCTCTAATGAGTAGAGTAACTTGAATGGTTACTTTGATGTGTGTACACAAACGCACATATAAAAAGCAATTTTTTTTGTAAATGCACAGGGAATAATTTTGAAATCTCACGTTACCAGTAAAACACATCAAAATAACTTAAAATACCAACATTAAGAAAATTAGATCTTGGTCCACATATTATTAGCTATGAAACAATATCAATGTTTAGACCTTAATACTTTGAAGCAATCTAAACAGTAAACAGTACCAACGCTCTAACTTGGACCACCGCAATGAACAACAGCGAAATACAACAGCGAACAACAGCAATAATAGGGCGAAAGCCCGAAAGAGCAATAATAGTGCGAAAGCCCGAAAGAGTAATAATAGGGCGAAAGCCCGAAAGAGTAATAATAGGGCGAAAGCCCGAANTTTCGTTGCGTTTTCGTTGCGTTTTCGTTGCGTTTTTGTTGCGTTTTCGTTGCGTTTTCGTTGCGTTTTCGTTGCGTTAACCGTTAGCTAGGGCCCTCACATTGTCCCCCTGGGAGCGCAAGTTCCCATAGATACAATAATTGTATCCCCCTGAAGGGTTGATAAATCAGACGCTTATGAACCAATAACCTTTGCGATACAATATTTAATTAAACATCGTTAGAATATTTCATTAGAAATTGTAAGCAGCAATACATACTGAAAAAGTTGCCACGAATTTCCTTTGCTCATTATCCTATATTTCAGAACATCGCACAGCATTTTAAAGAACGCGTGTGTCTTGTGATTTTCTCGATGCATAGAAATGTATTTGTGTATGTTTACGTGTTGGGTGTATGTATGTGCGTAGGTATGTCTGTGCACGTATATATCTATATATATACATGTACATGTGCACATGTGTGTACTAAGCCGACAAATGGCATTTTTAACTAGAGATAATGGTCTCTTCCTGTTCACTCTCAACTTGTAACATTACCTACCTCGTCATCTCTTTATTATTGTAAAGCATTCACTTAAAAAACCATACATTTTTTGCGTGATCATCCATTTATATTTAAATAAAATGCATATCAACTAATGATCGTTATGTTAAAATGATTTAATTAGAAATGCAAAACTTGTAATTTTCGTGTTCCTCCTGCTTATACTCGTACATATATTTTTTTCTTTCACGCTTTCGTTGAAATAACATTTTGGAACATCGGCCGAAACAAGCGATTCATAAAGTATTTCCTGGCGTCAAGAATTGCGAAGTTTCATGTCATGTATGTGTAAACTGTCAAAAGTCATGAAGTTGTGTTATCTCTTATAATTATCATTACATGTATCATCAAATGTAGTTTAAGCAAGATTAGGAGTACATTGCCCTCAATCAATTTTCGACTAGT
This sequence comes from Platorchestia sp. MABIK, assembly GCA_014220935.1. Lineage (NCBI taxonomy): Eukaryota > Metazoa > Arthropoda > Malacostraca > Amphipoda > Talitridae > Platorchestia > Platorchestia sp. MABIK. Next base: position 45,156 of record JACJUY010005388.1, on the reverse strand, counting down.
GACATGGGTATTGCAATACTCGTGTGTGTATCATCTAAGTGTATTAACTTTAAGATATCTAAAAACTAATGATGGTACTTTTGCACCATCTGTATTGGAAATAAACTGTTTTTCTTTCTTTCTTTTCTAATTTTGTCAGTTTTCTCACAGATAAATCTACGGTTTAACATAACCACATTTGAGCATGCGTTCATGAGCTATAATTTACTGTTTCTTAACATGAGGGCGCCCCTCTGGAAAGCCCAAGCCTCCGCAGTAAAGCCTGATTTTTCCCAGTTATGTTTTCAACAAAAGAGTGAACTTTCATTGTTGAATATGTTTGAGGACCTATTTACAATATTCTTTGTTGTGAGCTCTGATTTACCAGTCCATCTGCACACAATGTCCCCTGACCATTCTTGAGGGAGGGCGTGGGAGTAAAAAGATTAAGAATTACTGAGCTATATTGATTGATTATAAGAAAGTTTTAGCCTCCCTTGCCACAACGAAGATGTTCAAAGAGTGGAAGGATGAAGGCACCATTTAGCACGGAGATTAGGGAACGTGGAATCTATGCACAAAGAGCGTTCCCGCAGAGGATCCCGTTCGGATAGAAACAGTGAGGTAAGAAGGAAGGTTATAAAACAGATAAAAGCTAAAGAAGAAAGTCAGAGGTCTTGAAAAACAGGACAGTAGTGAACCGAAAAAAGATGGTCCTTAACAAAACAAAAAACCATTATTATTTCAACAAAAAGAAGGCCTACCTACCTAACTCTCAGCTCAGCACCTAACATTTTTTCCCTGGGAGAGCTAATTCCCATACATACAATAGTTTTATCCCCTAAAGGGTTTATGAGCTATGAAAGTGAATATGTGCGTCAGAAATACTGTGAATTTAGCTCCAAGGCTTGGTTAAATAGCTCGCTGTGACATAATTCACAATTTATCTAAAAACAATTTTTTCGAATGTTATGTATCGTTTACTCAACTCTCCAAAAACGTCATAAATTCTTTTTTGAATGACTAACTGTCAAGGGAATGGAAAGCCCTAAGTATTAAAAAATTTGCGGGTTTAGCTTATCTTAATTTATGTCGCCCGGTATTGAGCTTCAGCTTTTTATTTTCGATCACCTATCTTCACTGCTGTATTTTGCGTTAGAGACAATACCGGCTGAACGCAACACATTGTTTAACATATTCCGAGAAATCCGTGTGCTTTTTCATAGCTTCAGCAGTCACCGCTTGAGGCGGAGGTGCGTTTTGGTAACGAAACTTAACAGCTTTATTTATCGGTTAGTTTTGACGTAATAGCCCTGCCAATATTCTCATTTTTTTGTGTTGTCAGTGTGTACCACGTATGTTTTGGTATATTCTTTAGCGAGTTCGTCAGTCGACCCCCCAGACTGGGATACTCAGAGCGAGCCCAGCCACAACCCAACTGGTTGCTGTACCTTTTGAAGATTTATTTTGTTCCACGTAACTTGGAATTGAAAGCCAAAGTGTGTCAGAGGGTAAGCTCGCCACTTCGCTTGAACTCCTGCGCTACTGCGAATGTTGCTTCGAGTGGAGAATTCTGGGCACCAAACAATTTCATAGTTTCTATAATTGCAAGTATTTTCGGGGACTTGAACTTCGCAACTTTTCGGCACTCAATCTATCAACAACTTCACTTTCTACACTGGAAACGAAGATCACGCTGGCTCCAAGCATCCGACTCCAATTGCAGTGTTTAGAGTTCCTTATTTCGTTGCTCCGGCAGTATTGTGGCTAAAGTTTTACGTGAAGCTCATGTTGGTTTAAATTTATTAGCTATAGCTTTTCTGGGGGCCGAATTTGTTTTATCTTGTATATTCATTTGTAATTTTGTGCACTCTTTTCTATATGCACTGTACCAAATTTTCTTCAAAGAGTTGAATAAAATTAAACTGTAAAATCTTATTTTTCTTTAATCACCGGTTCACTCAAGTCGAAAATCCGTTACCAGAACAACAGCACATGCCAAGCTTGTTGTGCTAAACTTTGCCATTCTGCAAAAAATTTTTATTGTGTAAATTCTTATGGAATAGAGAGGTGCGCATCACAACCCAACAGCAAAGGTCAAAACTGATTTTGATTCACACATGAAAAACCAATTCATATATATTAAGGAAGCTGATAACTGGAGATTGACTTGATTTAACCTGTTGCTAAGCCAAGGTCCAGAAATAAATGATTTCAAGTTTTCCCCGAGGGTACCAAGGAAGCAATCAAGTTCTTTATTCAAAAGAAGGGCTTCGTTTGCGGCATAAAAGCTTTCTTGCTTCGCGGCTCTCGTCAATAAATAAGGCAGCCACGACAAGCAATTAAGGAATACGGTAATGAAAACTCATAATAATATTCTAGGAAAATATATTCACGCAGGATTCATGAGCAAGTCCCAAAGACAGCGTTCGAAGTAGAGGTTTAATTCAGTGCACAGCTACGTATTAAGGGTTGACTTAAAGCAATTTGTGAAGTTTTCAGCCAACATAAGTCGCTTAACGGGGCCGTAAGTTACACGCGTACAAACCACGACTGGAAATGAGATTTAGGCTTTCCGTGGCGGCAGATCATGAGTCGAATTTTAACCGATTTACGTCGTTGTAGCGGTAAACCTAGCAGCGTAAGTTATTCTAAGTTGTCTTGGCTTTGATGCGTGCTGTCGCATGCACATATGCTGCCGTCACCTCAGAAGTACTTGCGTTTTCAGTCGTGCGTGTACGACAACGTCAATTGCTCGCAAATCCGGCCCCTGGAAATATCTGTTCTTCATTGCTTCCTGTCGGTGATCATAGGAGTGTTACACGCATGTTGCTGGCCAACTTCCCAACATTGGTGTGAATTGTGTCCCGAACGGACTTGATAGTTACGATGATTTAAAATATAAAAAATGAAATGAATATACCAATATTTCAGTCGAAGTTATTTCCCAGACGTATGGAAAACGCTGTTTAATGAAACTTAATATGCACTTTAGATGGCCAGAAAGTTCTTGTGAATATTTTGCAATTTTCGAACACTTTGACTGCGGCAACTACACCTTTTTCGATTCAAGTTAAAATATCTGACTTTCAAGTTAAAATATCTGACTTTCAAGTTAAAATATCTGACTTTCCAGTTAAAATATCTGACTTTCCAGTTAAAATATCTGACATTCAAGTTAAAATATCTGACATTCAAGTTAAAATATCTGACTTTCAAGTTAAAATATCTGACTTTCAAGTTAAAATATCTGACTTTCAAGTTAAAATATCTGACTTTCAAGTTAAA
>JACJUY010005388.1:11679-35648 GCA_014220935.1 Platorchestia sp. MABIK | reverse complement strand
ATCAGCACCGCAATTCCAGAACCGATATCAGCACCACAATTCCAGAACCGATATCAGCACCACAATTTCAGGATCGATATCAGCACCACAATTCCAAAACTGACATCTGCGCGACAATTAAAGAACCGCGACCGCTTCGACAAAAGAACCGTGACAGTGCTCCATAAACTGGCCGCCGTCGGCAGCAGTTGGTGCGGAGGCTAAACTTACTTAAAGCAAAGCATCTCGATGCACGCTCCAGCTAGAGATAAGAGCATTCTTAAAGCTGCAATTCCCTTTCAGCGCTTTATTGTCTGTTTAGTACGTCAAATGATTAACTTTGTGTGTCTTTTATACCACATCGTCACATGTAACAAATACTGGCGATCGTCTACATAGTTATACGACAATGTGTTTCGCGAATTTCAACTTGCACGGTTGAAAATTAGGCCCAGTTAGTCCCAGCCATTCATAACTTGAAATTATCGTGTCAGTCAAATATCTAGGACTAATTTTTACCATGATAATTTGAGATTCGTATAAGATCATGAATAACTCGAGGATCGTCTGTATCTCTTGAATTAAGGTTTGACCTGTAATACCCTGCTCTGCCTCTCTTCGTTACATTTACTAGGTGTAGTCAGGAAACGGGCTTACTGTTAGTAACGTAACCTCAAAGAGCAAGATGAGGTGTTCTGTATACAGTTTTTGTACAGCTGGTAGGAACATCTCAGCATCTCATAGAAGCGCTAACAAAAATGTGTGAAAAACAAATTTGAACGAAGAAGCGTGACCGCCAGAGTTATACAGGCCGCATCTGAGGGATGTTTGAATCTCAGTTTTTTATTTGCAACATATCAAAGACTTCTAGTGTAATTTAATGAACATTGCATAGTTAGTAAGCATCTGATTTCGATTTGAACTTTGCATGTAGAACTGCTCTTGAAACCTCTTCACATTGGAACCTCTCGAATTCTTTCGCATCTCTCTTGCTCACAAGAGGAAGCTGAAGTTTCGTTTCAAAATGAAGGCAGTGTATAGCCTCTGCCCTGGGCGTCTAAAATCATAGATGCTCCGACGCAGAAATTAGGGAGGGTTTTAATGCATTTAGGCCTCCGCTTGTGACGCCAGGGAATGAACTGTGCATGTCCTTCCTATGGAAGTCCTCGGCCGTACCTTAAATTTAATAGAACAGGACAGAACAATTCCCTTCAGCAGAACTTAGGGGGGATGGAGAAAATCAAAGAACACCAATAATACATTTTAGAGTGAAGAAGAGTTTTGCAAAACGTCTTCACTGAAATATTTAATAAATTTTAATATCATTGTATTCATTGTGTAAATTTACAGGGCACCGCTGAGAAATTTTTTGGTCAAGATTACCAGACTCGCATTTAGGTGCGCCAGCGAAGGACGACCTAAATTGCAAAGCCTGAATTTACGAGTTGAAGGCTGTAGGGCATTCTGCAGGATATATTTTGAGCTTTTTAAATTTGAAACAAGGCAGATGAAATGTGGTTGAGTTAGGCTTGGTGAGGCTAAGCAGGGTAAGTTTCAGTTCATCTTTGCATAGAGAAATTTAACTTGTAAGATTAACGAATCAGATTGAGGATTACGGTTAAACGTAAAATGGAGATCAACATTAGCGTTATTGCTAAATTTGGTGTAGCTTTATGTTAGCTTTTGTTTTATAACATTGAAATAAAGTAAAAAAATTGGGTTTCTTTCAGAAAAAAATCAAAATTCGGCTGCCAATCGTAAACGGATAATCATCACCTTCCCCCATAGGTGTAGGGGACAATGAAAAACTCCGCCTGTCTTACATCACAATTAGGAACCACGATACGTTGGACAATTCTAAGCATAGCAGCTAAACATGCTGTCTTGCGTACAACTAGGGAAGTCTCCAGAGATTGAATAGTCTCCAAAGGCCGCGAAATGAGAGCATTGTAAAGCTCGCTCGGCTTGCGAGGCGCTCGGGAATCTTACGCTGGGATGACACATATTCGTTTGTTATTTTTTACAGGTTTGGAACTCAAAAGTTAGCCGGTTTAATTTTTTCCACGATTACTGGTTGACTGAGAGTCAATTTTAATACACAACTGAACACACGAATAAGTCTATGAATACATATGAGCATGTTTGGATCCATGAATTTGTAGGTGATGAAAAAATGGATTGAATTTAAGAATGTTTCTCCTTATGAATTAATCAACCCGTGAATGGAATGTACGTATAAATATTCAACGAACTGACGCTCCCTCAGCAACTTCCCGACTTCACAATTTGCTTACAAATCGGCACCAACGGTCTGATGAATTTAAAGCGGGACTGAGCGAGAGCAGAGCCGTGACGACGTTTTGCCAATGCATAATGAAGCTGGGACTATTTACCTCTAAATAATGTATTTTAAGATTCTATTCATTAGGACAAAAGACAGTGGTTTGAATCCCAAAATAGAAAATAAAATAAAAACATCGTATTTAAGTAAGTTACAAGAGTCATTCTTTGGCGTTGGTTGGAAATAACCATCAACGATATAAAAATTATGTAGCGTAATATTTCCATATAACTCAGAGTCGATTTGAATTATTTTCATCCGTTTAGTTCCTGTTAGAAATAGTTCTCTTTGTACTATATTTCCACAAGAGGCATCTACAGCTGCCAGCGCTCCAGTTCCTAAACAAGTCGATAATCACGTCATCTAAAAGGACATCGGCCGAAAAACCAGGACTTTTAAGGTCACAGGAAGCGTCAAGCAACACAAAAAAAGAAAAATCTAGGGCAACAAAATGTCAATCCCGTAGCAAGGATACGCTGCATCGTTTTATGCACGGACCGAAGTGGCCAATAGAACTTTAATGACGGTCGTTAGGGTCTACTGAGAACCCATAAGTCCGAGAAAAGTTCTTCTATAATACAAAAAAAGTTCTTCTATAATGTAGACTCCATCCGCCCCACACGCATACTCCCCAACTTCTACGACCGTGGACTTGAGAGCAGTTAGGAGTGCTGGGTCCGTAACATAACAGCGCAGGCGCTAAAACTTGGCGCGGAAATTGCAGCTTACAAGGATATGAAAGTGGTTTTTGAAGCGGAAAGAGGGCCGATGTGGTCGGTATTCGATGTTAATAAAACGAAATAGAGTCTGCACTCATAAGAAAGAAAAATTAACATAACTTGACAACTTTTCCTACGATATTTGCTTTGGCGATAGCTCGCTTTCGGCGAGCAGAAAGTTGGATCGATAAAATTTAAATTCTAAAAGAATCTTGGAAACTCATAAAATCAAATCGAAAGTAATTACAAAGTTGCGGTTTCTCAAAATGTTTACTATTGACATTAGGCTTCACTAGCTTTGCTTTTTGTAAACATTTCATCGCAACATTATCATCACCATTTATCTCATCTGCTTTGTGAGTTATTCAATTTACCAAAACTTACTGTTTAACACTTAGACCGCAACGTGAGCCAATGGTGACCACAGAGGGAATTTTCATAATGCTGCTGACCGACCAGTAGTCACCAACTCAATTTTTATGAATAATTAATTCAACCTAAATAAAGGCATGATCCACTTAATGTTAGCTATTTTCAAACTTGCTCTCTACAATTGACTTTAAGTTTGAGTTGAATATTGAACTTCAGTTTAATCAATTGCGTTCAAAGTGTTCAGGACTACTGCCCACCCATGCTCCGCCAAAATGCTGCTGTAATAAAATTATAGTTTCGTTGTGCAAAAATTAAAAATATAATACATTTTTAGAAGCATCGAAATAGGAACCTTCAAGGAGCATTGGAGAGGTAATAGCTTTATGTTAGGTTTGTCTATTGCAGGGATTTTAACCTTTTTTCGTCCCGTACCCCTAAAGAAATTTCAATCGAACCTCGATCGCAGCCCCTGAAATAAATATAACAAATAGCCGATATCTTACTGTTTACCAGAAACTTTTATATTTTCAGGGAAAGATTTTAATTTAACGACAAACGTAGACGATAGGTTCAGGTTAAGTTAGGTGACAATAAGATGGACAAGTTAAATGAATGAGACCTTGAATCATTTAAATAAAAATTAATGAATACATGGCGGTAACCAAAAGTGATCAAAAGGAATTTTATCATTGTTACTACTACTCTTGCTATTTTATAATATTTTTAACTTGAGCTAGTTTGAGACTCACTAGCCACAACCAAGGCGATCTCAAGATGGTGAACAGAATGAACCAAACAATTTGGGCTGTAAAAAAGTGGAATCAACACGTGAGTGTTCCCAAGCAAAATACCATACACATCGAATCAACAAGTTGGGGAAAGAGATGGAATGGAAGACAAAGCAGATAAGGCAAAAAGATGAGCATTGAAACAAGCAAAGCGGACACGAAAGTAAGAAGTGTCGAGAGCATAGTCACTTCTGAAGTAACCTAGAAGTCTCTTCTTGGGGACTAAAATCCTTGTAGAATACCATAGACGAGGGGGTAACAATCAGGGGTTACCAGCCTGGGGTTATCGCACCCCTTGGGGGTGCGAGACGGTATTCCAGGGGGTGCGAGAAAAGTCTAGATAAATAATAGGATATCGGCAATATGTTGGCATACTTAATTCAGAGGGTGCGAGGTTCGAATGAAATTTCTTAGGGGTGCGGGTCGAAAAATGGTTGGAAACCTTTGTGGTTGACAAACCTAACATAAACCTATTACCTATCTTATGCTCCTTGAAGGTTCCCATCTCGATATTTCTAAGAAATGTTTGCAGTCTTTAATTTACATAACGAAATTATAATTATATCACATTGTATGCTAGCGTAAGTCTTCCTGACTGTAACAAAGCGTTCTCAAAAGAGAAAGGTACCATTTAACAAGAAATTTACGGAATGGTGAATCGAAGTACAAAATGCGTTCTTATCCTTTGCACGTAGTGAAGATTGAACGAAAAAAGAAAGAAAGAAAGAAAAACATTTATTTCCAATAAAGTACAAACATGAATTGTCGGTGCATTGGTTTTTAAAACACCTTAACCTAGAACATCCTTAATTGATAATTACACATTGGTATCGTGATACCCGTGTGAAATGTTGAATCAAAAAATTATTGACAGAAAAGCCCATCAAAAATGAGTTCCTTTCCTATGCCTAATCTGATTTTGACAGTGCATTTGAATATAAGTTACTAAAAGAACACAATCCTCATAACGCTTAACTGAAAAATGTATTCGTTTGTGTGCATTTAAATTGAAATAAGAGCGAAAATCGCTTTAAATACTTTAACACAGAGACCCTTAATTGCTATTCATACATGGTTATCGTAATCTTCATGTTAATTAAGTGTTGAGACAAATGATTTAGATCTTTAATTGCTATTCATACATGGTTATCGTAATACACTTGATAATTGTCGAAAACATGATTCGGATAAAAGCACGAAAAAATGAGTTCCTCTTTGTCGCGGTAGTCGGATTCTGGTAATGCATATAAGATACAGGTGACTAAGGAAAGCATAATTCATGTGACGCATTGCTGAAAACCCTCTCGTTAGTGCGTACTTGTAATGAATTATGAGCATAAGAACATAGGAACTACATGATACGAGTGTGAGGGATTGATGTTAGAAGTAAAATGGGCAAATTTGATTTATTTTGCGTCTAGAACTATGAGGTAGGTAGTCGGGATTTGAGGCAATTTTTCACATGGACGCATCATTTACTGTGCCAAGTGGAGAGCTTCGGAAAGAACATAATATTCACTCTAACAAAACAAAAAATTGATATGATATTTCTTACGCTGATGGTGCTGCCGTAAAGAGTTCATCGGAGTCAAAGACATGAAAAGGATTGTTGTACAATGCTAGCCGTGACATTTTCAACATAGGTGAAGCCGTACAAAAAGTTAACTAGCCAAAATAGTGTTATCATAATGTATTCACTAGAGTAAGAAAGTAAGTAGAGCAATTCAAGACCAGAATAAGAAGATTAAAAAGTGTTCTTTAAAGTTATGACATTCGTCGAAACATTGGCCTTTTTTTTTTGTTTAAATGTTTTAATGGAACGAAAAAATAGAAAAAAGATGCTAAAATACCCTCACACTAACATCCTTTCTTTGCGGTAATTAATTTAGTTTTGAAAATGCTAGTAAATATAAGTAACTAAGAAAAAAATCTCTGTGACACCTAGTTTAAAACACTCTTGTTAGTGTGCGCGTATATCGGATTATCAGTCCACAACATTTGCAGTATAGCTGGAGTAAACGAAAAGTTAGCTCCCGAAAATGATTTGTCTTAAATGCACTCACGGGCGTAGGAAAGTAAAACTTGCCCATGAATTACGTCGCACGTTCAAGTATTTTAATATGAGCAAAAATGCTTTCAAATATCTTGAAATTTAGACCATTACTTGATATCTACACATGGAGGCCGTAATACTTATACCGGTTAATTTCTAAACAAACCAATGGTTGGGAGAAAAACACGTTTAAAATGCATTTGCTTTCGGTGCGTTGGTCTGATTTTGACAATGCATTTTATTACAAGTGGTCCAGAAACCATTGTGCGTGTGATGCATTGTTGAAGCACTTTTTTAAGTGCACTCCCATGTTGAAATTTGAGCTCACGAACATAGGAACTAGTAAGAATGAGGGATTATGGTTGAAAGTAAAACGGGTAGATCCAAATTGTTTTTCGTCTTAGACTGTGAGGTTGACATTAAAGGAAATTTTCTTTACATTGTTCCGTATCAACTATTAAACTAAATAACTGGCCCGGATAAAATGAAATATTTTACAATTACAAAAAAAATTAAATTTCACATGCTACTAGCATTGCACAAGAAAGTTCACTGGATTCGAATGAGAAGGATCGTTGTACAATACCAGCCATAACATTTGCAACACTCCTGGGACAAAACAAGAAAGTCAAAACAACCTTAAATAGTGTGGCCAAAGTATACTCAAAGAGTGTAAGGGACGGTATATTGTCACACAATATTAACTAGAGCATTTTTAGGAAGGGAATAAGTTCTACATATATATATATATATACACACACACATACATATGTATATATCCATATATACACATATACATACATAGGAGCGTCACATGTGAGAACATACATGTACTTAATATTCGCATACAAGTAATCAAATTCCGTATGCATAATACAGATATGTCTTGATTGTTGTATGATGTAATGAAAAGATAAGATAATTTGCACTAAAAATTTATGACTTCTTTTCCGGTACGTACTGCAGTTGACACTTATTGTGTAGACGCAAGATAGAGAGCTATCTTAGTTTTGAATCGAAGTAAATAGAAATACAATTAAAAGACAATGTATAAAATAAGAGGTCCTGAGAAAAGGGTCGCAGTGAGCCGAAAAAAGACAGTCCGTAACAAAACAAAAGACTTATCCTTTTCAACGTAAGAAAATCCTACTGAACTTTGAGATCAGGACCTAAGAAAATATGATTAAAAATTTACAAGCTCACCATAATTTCGGAAGTGAAGAATGTGTTCTTAAGTGATCTGATAAGCCAAAGCCATCAGGGTTGTGAAACGTACTGCTGGTAGCAGAGTTAAAATGAAACCCTAGTCAAGGCCACGAGAAGACGTTAGAGGAAGGATAACAAAGAAAAAACAAAAATGCTGCGATGACAAGGGTACGTGAGCGTCCCCCACGTTCGATAAAACAGAAAAAATGAGTTCTATGATGCTCATCGAACTCAAAACACGATATGCAGCTCATTCTGAAAACGAACATTGCTGATTCTGCGATACACAGCCACTGTCACTCAACGCGTTCCATTTAGCAAAGAGGATACACTGACGAAAACTGACGTTGAAAGGACATACCCATTTCTTTGAGTCCAGCTCAGGAACCAAATCCCGTCCTCAGTGTAGAAACGACAAATTCTAAAAAATACACTTCACTGTTCTTTCTGCAAATCTTCCCGAAATTTGAAACGAGCGATTCTATCTCGAACTCTGACTCTATGTACTTCTATTATAATCTCTGACTCCAACTCCGTGATGGCTTAAGCCTCAGCCAGTTGAGACCTGCGCTAAAAGCTCGTAAAGCTTCAGTTTTTGAGCGTCCCCTAAAAGAAACGCTCTACGGCTCAGAGCAAATGCTCAAATTCTGTTACTGAAGCATGACCGCTTTTTGTCCACGGATCGTTCACCAAACGCCCGCTCTCGAGTGAACAGAAAAAGGCGAAGTGGCGCTCTTGTGAGACAACAAAAATGAAATTTGAGTTATTTACACGACTTCGTGCGAGTTTGTTTCTTCTTCTTTTTCTTGCATTTGGAAGCGCGGTAGAGTTTTGGAGACGCTTTTTTCAACCAATAGTGAACTAACTATGAGATGAGATAGCTGTACCAGAAGCCGCTTCTTTAGTGGAAGAGTTCTGTAAAATGACACGTCGTTCATCTTAGACAAACAGGGAGGGAGAATGAGCAATAGCGTCAACTCGAGAGAATAATGGGCCTTCAACAGATTTTTCTCTACCATGCACTGCTCAATCTAAAGTGAGCAGCTCTGCAGTCAGGACACTTGGAAATACGTCATGTTTTATAAGCGACGGGAAACAGTGGTTTTGTCGGCATTCATATTCGAAAAAGGACACTGAAAATAATGAAAAAGGATGGTGTAAATGAAACAAATGCGGTGGGTAATCAACATTAAATTATAAGAACCACAAAAACTCCCACGAAACCTAGCTGGATACTGACGAGCAGTACGAGAACCACAGACGAAAGTCCCTGAGTTACACCACGCCCATGTCTATTGTTTAAATAAGGCTCTCGTGATTAAATGAAAAGTTTTAAAAATTTGTTTGTTGACCGGGATTAAAGTCACTCTGAGTCTGCACCTTCTTCGTCAGCATAATCAGGAAACATTTTCTCTAAAACGGAATTTATTTGAAACGAAAGTACAGAAAGTAAGATCGTAGAATATCAGTTAGTCTAAGCCTCCCTAACTACAACAAAGGTGTTCCAAAAAGAGGAAGCAGGAAAGCACCATTTGTTACGGAGTTAAGTGAACGTAGAATCTATGTAGCGTGTGTATTCTCACACAATATCCCCCGAGTATAGAAACAGGCAGTTAAGAAAGTAGTTTATGAAACACGGCCAAAGTTGAAGAAATTGGCGGTCAAAAACAGAAGAGCAGTTAAACGGAATTAAATATGCTTCGTAACAAAATGAAAATAACTTTTATTTGAACAAAAAGAAAGCCTGCCTAACTCTCAGTGCTAATTCCTTTAGATACAATACTCCTGAAGGGAGCTTGAAAAGTACATTTTCTTTTCCAAAGAAAACTTGTAAAGAAAGTTTAGAACTCATGTTCTTTTTATTTTAGGAAAACTTTGAATGAAAGTAAGGAGAGGACTCAGGTTTACGCACAGTGCTTGAAATGAAGCTCAGAGAGTATTTGAATTGAATATATACAAAAATCCGTTTTCCGTTTTATCGAACACTTGGCACGGCGGAGTCAATCCTACCGTGAGCAGTTCTCTGGCGTTGTCGCCAAATTGACGTGAATTTCCGTTAATTCGCACTAATTTCCGCAGAATATCTGGCAATCGGCGACAATCACTCTTACTTCGACAATAAAGTTAGACTGGCAATTTGTGCTTCACATTTCCTAGCCTATGGAACTGATCCAGAAGTGGGTGAATTAATGAAGAAGAAAGACGCTTTCCAAGACGACGTCTTCAATCGATGTGTTTTCTTGAGTGCTTTTGTGTTCTGGCACAAAAACAAGTCATTAGCGTGACCCATGAAGTGGGGTTTGGAATCTCAAAACATAAGGAACTAGGACTTGCACAAAAGCCAAGACTAATGGTGTCAAGCGGACTGAAATGAAACTCGAAAACATCTGCTTTATCACCTAGAATAAATGATCAGAGGAAAGAGCCACGCTTGAAACCACCGTGAAAAACACGTACGGGCATTTCAGACTTGATACGGACAAATAAAAGACTGAGGGAAAACATTTCAAAAGGTGCAATTTCAAGCATGTATTCCTCAAGAATAGATATAAATAAGGAGTATAGAATAGAGTTTTTACGCTCAAAGATAGCAACTGAATGTTTTTTAAAGGAATAGCGTTAGACTCACATATTGGAAGCAAATTATAAACTAGAATTACTCGTGCAGTGATTGTCTCCAGGAAGCATCGGAAGGAGAACGGAAGCATCGGAAGGATCCAGGAGAACAAGGAAGCATCGGGCACAGAGCCATTCACTGTCCTGGAAATTGTCAAGAAAATTTGTCCTTTAGGAGTAGAGGGATTAAAATTGTGTAACCTCGTACTCATCTCACGACGGTTTTTCTAATAGTCACAACAGAGGGTTGAGTTTCTATTACTGGAGACGAGTTATCAAGACGATTACCCGTTGATGCTTCAGGTGGTGACTTTAATTTGAGTAGAGTGCTGAGATCACCTGAACTGTTCTATTAGCACGTTGTATACTTTCGTGTATATTTTCTTCCTTTTTTCCTTTGATGTTTAAATTAGGTTTACAGAGAAACTAGCCGGTGAGATTCCCTAGTGGAATTTTTTACTCGGAATAAAACAAGGTCCTCGGGAAGGAATTCTGAACAGAGCACCTGCACCACACCATTACCTGCACAAAAGAGCAAGTAAACTGCACACCGGAATCGACCCATAAAAGAACGCATAAACGAACGATTGAGAGTAAATTTAATTAAAAACCCTGGGCAGATTGCAAGGAAGTCAACAAAGTGGGACGAACTTACAGCGGCCGAATCAATATTGAAGGAAAAAGCGTCTCTCAAGTCGGCGAGTTAATTAACGAAGAAAAACGGCGGGCTCGTCACGCTGGAAAAAATGGCAATGAGGACAAATTGGAGGTCCAATCAGGCGGGCCAAAAAAGGGAGACAATCTCGAGTTCACAGCAGCAAAAGTGCAATCAGGGAACACAAAATGGCGACCCAATCATTGAGGTAAAAAAAAATGCACGAAAAACAGACGTGCTGCACTTGATTTCACGCCTGCAGCTAATTCAGCTCGGGGCCGCGCTGCTGCGGGTCGCAGTGAAGGCGTGCTGTGCCACTAGGGCACCGAGTTAAAGTTAAATTACATTTTAACCCGTAATTTTTGACTTTATTAAATTCCTACTTTTTGACCATTCTAACGGAATTTCAATAGTTAAAAATTTATTTCATTTTAACCATTAATTTTTGACTATATTAAATATCTAATTTTTAGAATTATTTAATTGAACTTTGGAAGTTGAAATTAAATAACATTTTAACCATTGACAGAAAAACAAGTCATGACTTAAATAAATTTCAAATTTTTAAATTTATTTAAATTGAACTTCGACACTCGTGCATTAGAACTCAAACACTCGTGCATTAGAAATTTAATGTAATTCTTTAATGAAGCAGCAAAAAATTCACGATCAAGGTTTTCAGTATCATATTGTATCATTCCTTGACTGATGTTTAAAGACCAAATTAATTCAAGACCTTCGACACTCTTGCACACTAAAAATGGGGGCATTTTTCTTCAACTAAAGTGCAAAAAATTCAAGATCAAGATTTTCGACCTCGACTCCTGTATTAAAAATATGGAATTCATCTCAAATTACAATGTAAAAAAACTGAAATCACGAGGTTCGAAATTCGTTACTGAAAATTAGATATCCTCCCGTACAAAAGATTCAAATACGAAGTCTTCATTTTCTACACTGAAGTGTACAATAATGGGGTATTTTTCAGCAAGAGAAATATAAAAATGAGACAGGGATTTTCAATTGAACTTCCGAGGACTAAGACATGTCTCAATATGTGTAGAAAATATTTTATACGCACATATTGCTTAAAAAAAGTGATTCACAAGTCACATAAGTTTTTTAGTAAAACTTACATATGTACATATTCATACACTAGCAGTAAACCCATAAAGGTAAGGCACAAAAAATTGTGAAATTCAACAATTATGGGAAAATGCTCGAAAAGATAAGTTATATATGTAAAATTGATACGAACTCCTACACTCCAACGTGCGCAACGACTAATAGTCATGAAAGAATTACAGTGAAATTGAACACAATGGCTTAAACAATTAGAAAAATATGTAGGATGCCTATGGAAAAAGTTGATAGAAAACGTTGTTGGCGCATGAATGTTTAAGCGCATCTTCACTAGAAAAGAATATTTTGCATTCTACCTTGTATATTTCCAGGAGTGATTTAAACTCAAATGAAACTCCTGGTGCAAAAAAAGTAAAAATCCCTAGATGACTGACGAGAAATTTATTTTTTCACCAATAAACCATCGAGACAACAAAAACTCAGTACGTCAGATTCCACACAAATTCAAGGGTGTCAATTCGAGTAAATACAAACCTGGCCAGAATGGCTCCGACATTCACTCAAGTCTCGAACGGAAACGTTAAAAATCCTATAAAATTGACACTACACTGGTACCAAATGTTCGTAATGCGACGCACGTGATAGAAATGACGTGTTCGTTGAACAAGGCGCGCGTGCCGAGCATCGGGAGCTGGACGACAACGAACACTCCAGTCTCGCTGTGACTCTGAGAAGAGCCCTTGGGTCGATCACACGGACGCCATCAATCAATAGAGGGGAAGCCGTTCCAGCGTTTGTATTCCAGAATACGCATAAAATGGAAGACAAAAATTCTGCAGATGCGACTGCAAGGTTTTCAGTCCGGCTTCCCATTGATATTGAATCACACTAACTAGACGTGGATATTTTTGGTAGGTGTTCGTGCCCACACAGATTCTGTTCTATTTCGTTGTATATGATGACAGCTGCCTCGTGAGGACCTTCAGTCCTCGTACAGATCTCTTCAGTCCTCCAGCATTATCTTGAGCATTTCTAGCGACAGTGATTGAATCTCAAAGACGTTCTTTCTGCTCGAGTAATTTTTCACAACACGAGTCCACACAGAGCGCGAACCCTTCAGACAACCAATCAGAGCCACTGCGGAGTGCACTTCCAAAGGAGTGAAGCCGAAACTCTCGCGTGCATTTAGTCGAGTACCTCGGTCCATCAAAGAGCTGGTTGGCACTTCATTGCTAACGCACGACAACTGTCGCAGTGCGGGTGGTGCAAGGCAAGTGATGCATGACGTACAATCCAGGCGGCAAGATGCGGTTGTGCAAACTCGAATGTAGTTCGTCGTCGTACTGACGTTACTGCGCATCTTCCGGACTTCACCACACGCAACAAATGTTGAATTTAATTCCGAGTATGAAATTCCTGAATATGTTTCAATGTTGCATAATTCCGATGGATGAATCACATAGAGAAGATAAATTTGCTCACAATTATTGTACCAAATCGCAAAACGATTATAACGGCAATTTCAAGACATGGAACTGCCCAATAAAATGAAAAACCAAGTAATGAACTTTACACATAATCAATGATTAAATTGGAATAATTAAAAAAATCCAATATTGAAAACTCTCTCTACAACTTAGTCCACGTTGTACGCTCATCTGGTGTATGAATTACAACTGCAAAATCAGCAGATTTTCCCACCATATTATGCAACTGAATAACTAAAGAATGTTTTTTAAAATGGATTTAACCGAGTGAGAAATACGGGGCGCTCAAAAAGAGAGGCGTAGTCGAGTAGCATGCTGAATATTCTAGTTGCTTAATGGTTTGAGCGCATAGAGAGGAGGGAAAATCTCGTCAAGATTATGACCAAGTTGTAAAACGAGAATTTGTACTCAAAAAAATAGAGGTAGAGTTGAACGGAGGGAACATTCACAAGTAGGAGAGGTGAACATTTACTGAAGGAACATGCACAACGTCCGGAGGGAACATTCACAAGTAGGAGAGATGAACATTTATTGAAGGAACATGCACAACGTCCGGAAGGAATATTCACAAGTAGGAGAGATGAACATTTACTGAAGGAACATGCACAACGTCCAAAGGGAACATGCACAAGAATGTAATGCAAACTGGGCCCCCAAAATGCACAAGAATTAACTGAAGGACAGATGCATGGAGAGAAAATACTCTAAGTAAACAGATGTGAAAAATAGAAACAGAATAGAATTACAGTATGAACGTTTCTAGAGAGCCATAATAAATGCAACAGAAAAAATTGAATTCCAGTTTCCAGCCACTGAAAACAAACACACTTGATTCAGCTGCGTCTAATGCATATCGATTACGCGTAATTAAGTTATTCTTCATTGTATAATTGGCAATGAGTGCGATCCGGAGGCACCTGTCGAGACGAATGAGCTCCGAGAAGATATTGCATCATGATGTGTTCGAGGCAAATTTGCAAGAGCCATGAAGCAAATAAAAAAATTCCCACGACATGCTCAATATAAGCACACCTTAATCAAATTTCAAGACACTAAATATACTTCCATTAAAGCCCGATGGCGCAAGGCATGCGAACACCCTGCACTTGTTCAAAAGAACACCGATGTAGAAGAAAAGATCTCCGACCACCTTCTGCCTGAGATGAGCACCCTCGCTCGAGTTGTTTGTGCTTGAGCACAATCTCGGTCCAGAGAGAGCAACATGATTAAATTGGAGCCAGTGTTTCAGTAGTTCTCTCATTCTAATTTTAGCTAACCTCAGTCTACCGCTTCTCCATTCTTATTAGGGACGACATCCTCGGATTCATTCTTTGAAATTATTAAAATCTTCAAAGTTCAAGGGTTTCTTTTTGGTTACAGTCGGAATTGTATCAAAGGCTCGCCAAAACTCAGTTTTACTAAGACTACAAAGGCACAAATTTGCGGTTTTGAGTGGATCACTTGCAGCTCAAGGAACCATATGCTCATAAGGAATGCAACAGGTATGGCAGCGAGCACCTAATCACACATTAAAGAAGGAAGCAGGCAGATAAATACCGGAGATATTCGTGCACGATGTGTATTATACCGAACTCAGGCCTGCTCGAGCTAGAGAAGCAGACGAAGGAAATCTCATATAATGAAATCCTAACTACACTGATAAGCTTACAACGGACTTCGAGTGTGACAGATTCTCCAAAAAATAGTCAAGGATACTGAGGGGTTCCATGGGCAGTCGATCCTTTAGCTCAACATCCCTCAACTTATACGAATAGAAAAAAGCTTTTCAATTAACGCAGTGCTTCATCCAAGTCATGATTAGCTGAACTATTAAGTTGAGGTCAGCAAAGAATGAAATTGCACAACTCGATGATCAACTGTAATTCCCTAAGGTACTCTAACGGACACAGACACAATGTTAGCACGTCTCATCAGGCGAAGCCAACGATGGTGTGTATATATTCCTATCGAGGAGAGCCATTTATTCGATGTTCGCAGAATAATAAGCCCCTGAAATTTGAGGAGCGCAACTCGCAAAAAAAACAGAAACGTGTGCCGCACGCAGTATGCGTGCATGTGTAGACAAGAGAAACCAGTGACATCAAGATAACTTCTTATAATCCCAGTAAACACGGACTTCTAAATAAAAGAGAGACGAGAAAGAGCACAGCATGCTGTTTTGAATAAGCTCGAAATAAACTGCGTAGCACAACTTAAGTTTATGCCACTTTGACAGCAGGGAGCCAGTCCTTTACTTCGAAGTTCACGCGGCTGTCACTTTGGGCAGGACGCCGGAGCGGTTGCAACAGGAGATGAAGAGTTACGCTTTTAAGACCAGATTTTGATTGGTCTGAGTTATGCAGTCGTAAAACAAGGCCAACCAGGCAGGCCTACCAATATAGATCTGCTGCCGGGACCCCTTCTCGGAAGCGGACTGTGAGCTCTGGCTTCTATGGGTGACACACGCTATGACCTTCCCTCAGCGGCCCTAGAACTTAGGCTTAATTTCAAGAATCCTGTGCGCGTCAGGGCGAGGAGATCACGAGAACCTAATACCTCCTACAAGTAAATTTCTAATTTGAGCATTTTCAGTCGAGTTACACTTGATTTTCAGGCACAGTAGTGAGCGTTAGGGTAGCGTTTCGAATAGAGAAAATGCTTAAAAAATAATTAATTCATACTTCAGGCTGTATACTTACGCACATACAAAATATGGAATAGTTCATTATCTATGAATGGGCCACTTTATTTTCGAGCATAGCATGACATGAACGATCACAGTATGTGTGTATAAAATGGTTTCACTTTTTATGAATCCCAGATGAGAACGAATCAGTGCGCTCTATTAGATGAACAATTTTCTCACACTTATTTTTCACGGTCGTTAGGACGAAGGGAAAATCAGCGAGTGTAAAGCATACGATCAATGACGCTGCTAACTCTGAATGAGCTGTTTTCCTGCGCATTTCTCACGAGTATTCAAAGCGTTACACTTTATTGAAGATTGATTATTGGAACGCAGGAACAAGCTAGTTTTTTTACAAGGCACTGTTGCACTTGAGACACAGAAAACGAAGTGAAACTAATGAGTTATTCACGAGAGTAACACTAGCGAAAAAATTGTGCAAACCGCAGCAGTCGTTAGATATATTCTTTATTTACACAAGTTTCAATAACAACTGTGTTTCAATGGATAAGAACTCCTATTTATTTCAAATGGAAACTATACAAATCTTACTTTGAATCCTTGTGTATAGAGAATATATCTAAGTACTCTCTCTTATCTCTAACTTTTCTAATACTATCTCAGAGAAGGCTTGCACAGAAACAAAAAATAGTTGGAGGATGGAAAATTTTGAGTCAAAACGTCAATCTGAAGAATATATCTGGAATGATAGCAAAATAAATTAATCTATCGAAACCGCTTTTCTTTTAAGTCCTTTTGTCGTTCTTGTTTTTTACCTTTGATACCCCGTTTGAATGAAGTAGTGGAGAATGTATGAATAGTTTTATGGAACAGGCTTTGGTCTCGGAGCCAAAAGCCGATTAATTAAAACTTTACATTTCATTCATTAACGAAATTACACCATTCTACATTCCGAAGTAATGGCACAGAAACAAACAAACAAATACCGATAACAAAGGCCTTTTGAAACTAATTACACAAATTTTAATGCCAGTAGGCTTGAAGGCATGAAAGAGATTTCCCAGGGCGTTGATTATTCAATTCCTTTCCTCAAGTAAAAGTTTGCTCATTATTGCCAGCATAGAAAACTCTGATTAAACTGTTTCGCACTGCTCTCATTTTAGTATCCTAAGAAGGTTTCTTTATAATGAATGCTCTAGTAATGACGCTTTCCAGAAATCATGGAAGCCTAATTAAAAAAAGATCAAAGCTCTGTCAAATGCCGCACAGGTACACGACATTCAAAACGTCACGGACTTTTAGAAGCTGTGTAATAAATAAAATAGAACGTATTTCTAATGGGAATTGCAATATTGCTTTGAAATTTTCCAGATTTTTAGTTGCTAACCTCGTGGCAGGGCAAACCAATTAAAGCCTCAGGGCAAAAGTTCAGGATCCAACCATTTACGTACACACAATTATTGTGCATTCTATATTTATTGACATATATGACATAAGTTTACAAGATGAACGCTATTCATGTCCAAGGGATAGTTTGGAGCCAAGGGATAGTTTGGAGCCAAGGGTTTGTTTGGAGCCAAGGGATAGTTTGGAGCCAAGGGATAGTTTGGAGCCAAGGGATTGTTTGGAGCCAAGGGATTGTTTGGAGCCAAGGGATTGTTTGGAGCCAAGGGATTGTTTGGAGCCAAGGGATTGTTTGGAGCCAAGGGATTGTTTGGAGCCAAGGGATTGTTTGGAGCTAAGGTTTGTTCACGTCCAAGATATTGTTACAGCCAAGGGATTGTTACAGTCGAGGGATTGTTTATAGCCAAGGGATTGTTTTTAGCCAAGGGATTGTTAATAGCCAAGGGATTGTTTATAGCCAAGGGATTGTTTAGAGCCAAGGGATTGTTTACTGTCATAAAATTGTTTACAGTCATAGAATTGTTTACAGTCATAGAATTGTTTACAGTCATAGAATTGTTCACAGTCATAGAATTGTTTACAGTCGTAGGATTGTTCACAGCCAAGGATTACCGGTGAGCCCATTACCGCCTATACCGAATTTTTCCCCCAAAAAGAAGAGGATAGAATACAAGGGCTGCTGGCGATACTAAATTCTCGACTGTCTAATGAAAATATTTGACTAAAATAGTTAACCCCAATACCAAACAAGGTCTGAAATGTGTGGACATTTGATATACAAATGGTCTATATCGATATTGAATTTTTCATCGGGAAACGTTTCTGATGCTGTGGATATCGCTAATAAAATCATTACACCCATTAATATTGGCCCATATCCGTATGAAGACAGTAATTATTAATTGAAATGCCGATAATTTTCGTAACACTACTAATAGATATAACAATAGTTGACACGTGTACAATCAAACAAGTTAATTTTAACCTCTCTTTTTCCACATCCATGGTTGTGATAGATATTTTTCTGTTGTTGTGAAGCACTGCTTTCACGGCTGAATTTGGTGCGTGCTCATTGGTAGTGCAGGAAATGATTAAACGGAGAAATGGACGGAAATTAGACTCGCGCTTTAATTTCCTTTAAAGGACGCCGTAAAATTCTCTGAATTGAGCAGACCAGCGCGACGTGTCTGTGGAAAACATAGCGGCTCCTGTGTGGCGGCTCCTGCCGCACAGAAGTGCAATGAACAACTGCTGCTTCTTCGCATGCAAACTCCTCGTGTTATTTAGGGTTCTAATTGAACAGCAACAGAGGCAAATTCGATCATTTATTTAACTAAAAAAACAGAGTATGCTTAATTTCACAAAGACGAGACCATGAAATTAATGTACACTGAAAAGCTCTGTATATATTTCACTGGAACTCAGCATCTCCTTGCAATTAATACTCATATCATGAACGAGCTTAGAGCGCATTTTTGTCAGATTCAGCCCAACTCTGGGACTGTAAAATAAAGCAGCCTCTAAAAAACGCTGTTATTCGATTCGCAAGTTGATTAATTAGTGGACAGGGGCTTCAGATAGGGTCCCAAGTTCGGGCCAAAAACGTGATGGACCTCCATAATATTGCACAACTTCTGCCACTGCGCCTCTAAAAAACCAGCTTTTTATTCTTTACAGTCCGTAGCAGTGATACACGACTAGACCTCGCTTGAAATGCAAATCCGCTCCCATTTTCGGCCAGGTATTTGGAGATAAAAAAAAAAAAATTCTTTCGGTAATTTTTGAATTTTTGTTCTGGATTTCGCATTTTTCAGACGCTTGAGCAATGAAGGCTAAAAATATATTAGGCCAGTATGCCAAACCATTATAAATGCCGGCATTTGAGATTCTATAGTTCACACAAACGTCGGTCGGCACTTATATATTTCCTATTACTCTATGAATGCAAATTTACAGTGCGAATTTACTCAACGTTACAGACAGGAAGGTGGATATCTGGATTTGTGTAGATAAGGACTGTCAGATAAGATTAGATTATATGTTAGTTTAAGCCTCTCTAACTGCTAAAAAAAACGTATCAAAGAGAGGAAGGAGAAAGGCACAATTTAGAATGGAGAAAAGGGAATGCGGAATCCATGCAGAAGGGGCATAGAAACAGTAGGTTGAGAAAGAAGTTTATGAAACAAGATAAAAGTGGAAGAAGAAAGTATAGTAGGTGTTGAAAAATAGGACAGCAGTGAATCGAAAAAATGTGGTCCTTAACATAACGAAAACATTTTATTTCAACAAAAGAAGGGCTCGAGCTGAGAATTACTCAGCTCGGGCCCTCACACATTTTTCCCCTGGGAGCGCTAATTCCCATCGATAAATACACTAGCAGTATCCCTCCTGAGGGCAGATAAGTACTGCCAATTTATGCTTTCGAACGGTTATTTCTTTACCATGAAATTCAGTCGTCTGTTTCATGTAAGAATTCTTTTTAAATTAGAAAAGGTAAATTATTTACGAACTTGTCGAGCATTATAGAAAGGCGACATTTTCCATAGATTGCGTACACTAATTACATAATATTTATTTGCCTTTAGTTGTAGAATATACTTTAAAAACTTGAGATCAGATCTGTGGCTTCGATACACAATTCACGTACTTTTCTCCGAAGAAATATTCAATTTTAGCCTTGTTTTATTGCCCTCTCACCGATACAGCACACGGGAACACTATCAAGTTCAGGATGAATCAGAAGATAGGACACGCAGGCGTAATCAGATAAGGCTGCTACTATAAACTTACCATCTCGATTAAACGATTTACGCGCTTCGTAGAACATAAGTTTCGAAAAAAAAAGAAAAAATTGTATACCTTCAAAAAGTTGAAACAAGAAGCCAACACATCGGATTTAAAAATTTCTCAACATAAAGATCTTAGTATTAAATTGATGGAAGTACCGCTATACGTATTTCAAAATCAATGAAAATGGTTGGATCAGTTGAGAACAGAGCGGTAAGAAAATACTCTCACACTATGTCATAAGTTAGAAAGAACAAATAATATAAACCTAAACACTCTCTTGACAAACAAAAAGGAAATCGTTGAGACGTTGAACAAAAACGAATTGAACGACACAGCCTTTACGTTGAGGCATGATCCCTTGAGCAATGCACAATAAAGATAAATTTCACTGAAAACATTAATGAAAATAAGTGATGGTGTTGAAACAAAAAGATCTACTCTTCAGTAACGCAAACTAGTCGGAGCGAACCAGCTTACCGTATGACTAAATGTGGATAACAATATGAGCTAGTTTGAGCCTCTCTAATTGCAACAAAAGCGTTCCAAATAGAAGTACAACCATTGAGTACGGAATCAAGGGAATGCAGAATCTATGCACTACGTGTGTTCCCACACAAGATCTCTAGCACATAGAAACAGTTAAGAAGGAATGCTATAAAACAAGACAAAAGTTGCAGAAGAAAGTCAAAGGTGCTGATAAACAGGACAGCAATGAATCGAAAAAAGATAGTCCTAACAAAACAAACCATTTCTTTTCAACAAAAAGATGGCCAAAGATAGTCTCAGCTCGGGACCTCACATTTTTCCTTTAGAAGCGCTTAGTCCCATTGGTGCAAGAGTTGTATCCCCCAGAGGGGATGACTAATTTTGAAATATACAACAGCAACATGGCCATTAAAATGGAAACTGCGTGTTTGCATCTGAATAACTTATACGAGCAAAAAGATTTGTCACACGGATTTATTAATTGAAGATCTGATGCCAGAGCATGACGGTACCGATACGCTAATGTTTGATAAAGGACGAAAATCATTTAATGAACTGAGTGAATTGGGTGGAATCTCCAATCATTTTAAACAAATGAAGGGACAAAAGTGGCGAGTTGAAGGTCACTGTGTTGAAATAGAACGCGTCGGACACCTACACATCTTCAGTCAAAAATAAAAGTCGGTAACAAGTTGCACAACATTACAACTCAATAGTGGAAACAAAATTGAACATGAATAAGAAATAGAAATTTTAAAAAAGAAATCTAAAAATACTACGGCGCGCCAATATTCAACGAATATAACCTTGAGTGCTTGTTTTCAAACGGTTTGGTTTTGAAAATAAATGAGGATGCTAAAATCTTAAGATTTAAAGGGCTTGAAACTCGTCTAAGGATAGCGAACCGACCAAAATCGGGTACTAAATCACAGGAAAATGAGTGATATCAATCCGCTGAATGAGGTGTGTGGGTTAACGGAGCACCTATTCGTGCAGTGGCCCATCCTGTGTTCCGCATCTCTAGTTTACAGAGCACGTTCGGTCATGCCAACAAACGCAGACTCACAGAGTGCACAACAGTATTTACGAACTAGAAAAGGCAGGGTTAAAAGCGGCAAATTATTCTTGAAGAAAAAAAAGAATAAATTGTGCAAATATTTATTAATCAGTAAAATGTGGGCCTCCAGGTTTGGAAGAAAACGATCATAGAATTCAAATAAATCTAGACACAATCCTTGTAAATATGGTCCAAAGTAAAGCACTGAAAAATATATCGAGTTAAGAGACGACGATGATGGAAACACAGACGAAGAAAAGGAAATACATTTCCCATTAAAAAAGTTTCTAACTTGTTTCTCAAACAGGGATGAACAGAAACAATTTTCAAAAAAAAACAGGCACAAGATATGCAAGAAACGAGAGTTCATTCACAAACTGATGTCTGTCGTGAAGAAACTTGCAATTCAAACACATTCTGTAAGCGCGTGAGCGTAAGGTCTTGATGCAATTTACCCCGAAACATAGGGTGTAGTAGCTATAACCTGCATGAAACATAAGGTGTTAAAACTATAACCTGCATGAAACATAAGGTGTAATAACTATAACCTGCATGAAACGAAAGGTGTAATAACTATAACCTGAAACGAGAGGTGTAATAACTATAACCTGAAACGAAAGCTGTAAAAACTATAATCTGAAACGAAAGCTGTAAAAACTATAATCTGAAACGAAAGGTGTAATAACTATAACAACTAGTACCTAAGTCTGAAAAATATTTCTAACAACACCGAAGTTTAAATTTTATCACAGCTTCTAGTACACAAACAGTCCAAATAAAACTACTTCTCTTCTAGTTCCAACTTACTCGGAAATCTGGTAATAGAATGTTTGCTATTGAGACATTGAAGGAATAACGGTGTTCGAGATTTGATCTAGAATAATAAAAGAATGTCCTTAATAAACCCGCGGTAAAAATACAACTGCGGTACAATTCTAGAGGGTACTTTGGAAGCTATTCAGTTTCGGAAATGCACATAAAAATATCTGCAAAAGTTGGGTCAAGAGGTAGACGCATATCAAGCCCTTCTATCTACAGTATATGTCAATTTTTTTGCTGAAATTACTCGGTCAAAAAAAATGTTTAATTGTATTCTTAAGACCCTCCATGGCGAAAAAGAATAACAAAATGTGGCAGATTCATGAGTGACGAAGATTATTAAAAGTGCTCACGAATGTGCGCTTTAAAATATTTATCACATTCTGATACCAAATGTAAAGTCAGAATGCAAATTGCGTGACTCAAATAAAAGTTATGATGAAAAGAAGATAGTGCTTGTAACGAACATGATTGCAAACTGAGTTTTTACAAGCAGTTTTCAACACGAAGGTGTATCTTACGAACCATAAAACTTCTACAAAATTGGAAATTGAAGCTGATATTAATTTCGAAATACAATGAGTTGTTAGAAGGATATCACTGTACAGCCCCTAGCGCTCCTTTCGTTGGAGTCCTGCCTTTTTGACCATATTTGCCATTCTTTTTCGCTGTTGAGGGTCTAACTATTTTGTAAAAACTTACCAACGTGTATTCAATATTTAACACTTTAAGTGCGACGTGACCCATCGGTGGTCAGTGAGGGGGTTTCCATAATGCTGCTGACCGACCGGCAGTCACTAACTCAATTTAAATAAATGCTCAATGAAAACTAAACGAAGGCACGATTATTTAATGTTCGTTATGTTCAAAATTGATGACTAAAATTAAGTCTAACTTGAGTTATATATTGAACTTGCGTTTAACCCGACGCACTTAACGTGTTAAAAATTGTCGTAGTACACTGCATTTTTACTTTGTCCAGGAGTACTTGTTCATTATAATTATTTTAGTATACCTTATTCATTAAAGTTTAAGAATTTTTACAGTATTCTTACTTTCATCACACGTCTACACCTGTCAAACAACACAGGCACACCTGTCAAACAACACAGGCACACCTGTCTATTACGACACAGGCACACCTGTCAAGCACAACACAGGCACACCTGTCAAATACAACACAGGCACACCTGTCAAACAACACAGGCACACCTGTCTATTACGACACAGGCACACCTGTCAAATACAACACAGGCACACCTGTCAAATACAACACAGGCACACCTGTCAAGCACAACACATGCACACCTGTCAAGCACAACACATGCACACCTGTCAAGCACAACACATGCACACCTGTCAAGCACAACACAGGCACACGTGTCAAATACAACACAGGCACACCTATCAAATAACACAGGCACACCTGTCAAACAACACATGCACACCTGTCAAACAACACATGCA
>JACJUY010005388.1:0-10939 GCA_014220935.1 Platorchestia sp. MABIK | reverse complement strand
ACACCTGTCAAACAACACAGGCACACCTGTCAAACAACACATGCACACCTGTCAAGCACAACACAATCACAGTAGCTAAGCACAGTACAGGCGCGCATGTTAAGAGACACACAAGGACTCTCGTCAAGAGGACAGGCCGAGAACCAACTTCTACAACAGGCTGCATTTAAATACAGCTGTTCCAGGGTTACAGAAATTGATCCATTCATCTCTTCGTAGTCTCGATCTTTCAGAGAGCCCGCAGCAGCTAATGTTACGGGCCTAGTGCTCTCAATACGTCGTACAAACAGAAAACGTCGTGTCTCCCTGATAAGATTACCACGATCTGATCTGATGAGATGCATTCCCGAAAAAGTTGAACTTGAATCATCCACATCGCAGAAAATGCACACAATCTTCTAGTCAGGCAGACAACACCGAGATAAGATACAGTTACGTAATTGTCTAAATTTATAACATTGATCAGACGAACAACACGCATGAACGATAGAACTTGCCCCAGTTGTCAAATTGTTCATCTTAGTTCAACTGCAGAGGCTACAATCAACAACAAACTGTGAAGCAACCGAGTTAGAGAGAACACACTCTCAAGGAACTAATTTTATGGTGAAATTACCACCTTATGATAGTTCTTTCAAATAATTTATTACTGCCATGGTCAGGATAACTGTTGAAATGTTCTCATCACAATTATACCAAATCAGCCCCGTACCTGCGACTTTCACTAGCATGTCGATACGTATCGACTTTTCTTCAATAACATCACAGTGTACTGAAGAAAACCATCTGAATTCCTCATCATTTCAATATCAAATGAAAGTTAGATTTTAGCCACTTTGCACTCGCACCACAACAAGACTGAGTTCATGCTCACATCACACATCCCACTCAAGGCCGCCTGCAAAGCTCGAGGTCGAGTTCACAACTGCGTGTATCTTCTTTAATGCAACTCCCGCACCCCGACTGGCCTGGATTAATTGTATTAGAAAGCCAAATTGGTTAGCATGCCAGCAGTGTTTGCACCGATGCTGGTAATACACAGGCTAATGAAGCAGAGTTTCGGCAACTCCGCCGTCAATTAGACGTCAGTTTCGGTTGATTTTGATCATCACAACTTTGCTTTTCCTGTCCGACAAATGAGCGAAAATGCGCACGTTTTGATTAGTGAATAATTTCACGCCCTAGTGAAGAGAGATTTGAAATATTGTCGTGTATACGCTTGTTAAAGAGGAGGCAGCTCTTGAGCCATAAAATCTCGTGAATTTCTTCACTTGGAAGCTGAAATAACGTTACAATGCAAGTACAAAACGTACACTACAAACAATCAATTAAAACAACGTTACCAACGTCCAACTTCATGGCACTAGACCCCATATTATGGAATGAAAAACCCGTTCAAATGAAAATCTGTGATAATTCAAGAAGATTTCATTTCGTAGTAGCTGTCATGAAGAAATAATGCCAAGCGAGGTGCCGAGAAGAGGCCGCGAGTTAGATTTTCAGCGGGAAAATCCGACTCCGATAAGCGGGGACGTCTGTTTGACTCGTGTCTGCTGTGAGCTGCTCTTCAACTGCACAGCCGTGACTGCAAATGTCTATATCCGCTCATAATCATACCTGCAATCAAAACTACCAGCTTGGTGTAAAAATGATGTCCGATTTCAAGATCTTGGTAAAAATGAATAAGCCAGGAAAAAATCATTCAAAATGTGCAAATAATTATTCATTAACATAAATACTCTCCATTGCTATCAAAAACCTCATTCCACCTTTCAACAAGCTTATGAATGCCTCGCTTGTATAATTCTGTAGGTTTAGAATCAAAATACAAATTCAATTCTTTCAACATCTTCTCTCAGTGTTAACCGAAGCTCACTAAAATGGTTCTGTAATCCTCAGAACAAATTGAAATCTGATGCAGGTTGAATGGGCCACGTCTACGGTCTAACTATCTTGCAATTTCCCAAGTGGTAACAGTAGGATTCTCGGACACAAAAACTTTCAACTGATCGGAATCTAGTGTTCTCGAACGACTCTTCTTTAGCTTATCTTTGAAAGTGAAATCATCACTCCGATAACGAGAAAACCATCTCCTGCAACTTCTTTCATTCACCACATCATCCTCATAAGTGTTCTGACAGAACGTGCTGCCACACTTGCATCAACACCTTTATGAAACTCGTACAGTAGAACATTTCTAATGTGATCTTTGAATGGGGCAATCATGGATGTTAATATTTATAAAAAATATGAACGTAACAGAGATAACAGAACTGTCTAGCTTAGTCACATAAATAAATTACACAAAAAACAGAATTAAAAATTGACAAATCTTATTTTAAACATCCGTTCTAAAAATCGGATATTACTTTTGCACCAAATGATGCGTGGCCATAACTGCGCGGGGCCATAACTGCGCGGGGCCATAACTGCGCGGGGCCATAACTGCGCGGGGCCATAACTGCGCGGGGTCATAACTTCGCGGAGCCATAACTGCGCGGAGCCATAACTGCGCGGGGCCATATCAGCGCGGGGCCATAACTGCGCGGGGCCATATTCGCACATGATTATAACTGCACATGGTAATAGCTGTACATGTCATAACTGTGCAAGGCTATCATCACACATGGCAACACTCACACCCAGCCATAACGAAACATGACCTTAACTAAACATCACCATAATTAAACATGACCATAACCACTGACGCCTGGAACTACGCACGTTTGCACTTACACGTGACAGCAATTGCACAGGCGTTTCATTATGTCGTCATGAACTGAACATGGGTACACTGCATATGTCCGTAATGTCACAGTCAACACAGTCAAGATGGTACACTAAGTCACTATTAACACGTACTTCAATATCATTGATTTGCATGTGATTTTATCTGAGGTTGTTATCGTTTGAAGGTCGAGTAGCATTTGTTTTAAAAGAGAGTGCTATAAAAAGTGACACTGCAAGAAATTGACACTCCCCAGCTGCCTGCAGGCAGGCAACGTACATTGCAGAAAGCACACAAAGAATTTCCCATCAACTTTGCTGATGACAGGAAATAACCAAAACCAGATCATTTTACAGTCGCACGGCCGTAACTGCATTCAATTCCCGCTGAAAAAAAAGAGCGGTTCAAAACGCCGGTTCAATGAAAGGAGTTGAAAGAAATCCCTAATTTGATTACATTTCCACAGCGTGTGGCTCGACCGAATGATGGAAGATCGGCTCGGGAAATTTACCTCGGCGCTCAATGCCTTGGCAGGGCGCGCTAAAGCTGCTCAATTTCACGGCTAACTCAACACGCACGACCAAATGAGCCTCAAGGAAAAACACGCCATTGAAGGGCGGGCATCACTTGCAAGAAAAGTCATCAGGAAACAGTGTAGCGTAGCAGCGCTGTACGTGGCAAGACGCGCTTTTACTCATTCTCGAAAGTTAAGTTGCAAGCCTGAGTTGTGCGGAAATTTACGTAATGCTACAGAGTGAAATCCTTGACATTTCTGTGGAGTTGGCTGCATCGCTGTCTCCATTGCAAGACCTCGCAAGGTGATGCGAATATACACAGATTTTCAGTAGGAAAAAGTTCGTCAATTCGTAGGAAACATGCAATTAGTTAGGCCACTCTTCCCCTACTGAATCACACTTATTGTAATTATAGAAGTACCTGCTTCTCAATTGTATCTAACACCATCGAAGTACATGTTACTCCACACCTTGTTGTTGAAGTTCTCTTTGCAATATTAAAAATCTTTTCAGTCACGTCAATGTTCAAGTCATAAAGTTTTAAGAACTTTCAGGACGTGGGTTTAATGTATCCCTGTGTACGAATATTTTCATTCACAAGTACCAAGTTCCTTCGTATCAATTTGAAACAATGGGAAACAGCCATCGAACAACTGCCACAGCTACACAGGTGTACAGTACGTATTGCAAACTTAATAACTTTGGTCTTTTTCCGAAACTGTACTCACTTCTCCTGGGTGTAACAGGCCATCCGTTTGGAGCAGCCATCGAGACATGTTTTTATTCTTCTCCCACGACCCATGTAAGGCATCTACACTCCCCGCACGTAATGGCGGGTGTGCATCATCCCAATATTGCCCATTACATAGAGTTTTAATCAGGTCGTTCTCTCGTGCTTGCAGGCGTGCTTCACGACACTAGAAATTCTGCGGAGGCGTCGATATGTTATCGGACGATGACGCAGCACCGGCCAGTCAATATGCGAGGCTACGTCATAAATTGACTAAATGCGTCATCGAATGACTAACGGCAGGCGTCGTCAGTTTCATCATGCGTGACGTCAGACGTCCGTAATGGCAGCGGAATGTGCGGGGGCTGACGGTGATAGCTGGTTGTGAGGTCTCACGCTATTTGGGCTGACAGTGAAAGCTGAGAGCTGACGATTGGGTTAACAGTGAGGACTGATGCGGCGGCTGATGGTGAGAGATGACAGTGTTGGATGACAGTATCGTTGGCAGACGCTTGGCAGTAAGGGCTGACAGACGCTTAACAGTAAGGTCTGGCGGAGGCTTGACAGCAAAGGCTGACAAACGCTTGACAGACAGTAAGGTCTGACGGACGCTTGACAGCAAGGGCTGACAGACGTTTGACAGTATGCGATGCGGTGGCTAAAAAAATTACGAGGCGACTTAAAACAGACGGAGTCTAGCTTGCAGTTCTCTCACTAAAGAATACCCTAATTTTTTAATATCGGTGCTAAGGATGTAGCAACTTGTATTAAAGAATTTCAGTCAGTCTTACTTTAAAAAATATTACTCCGTAATCGAACCAGACAAACTTCATACGAGAAGGTAAGGTTATACTGGACCAAGCTCAACTTTAAAATTATTGAGCTTCATCTCAGTCAAGTAATATGAAGTGAAAATATTTGCCTAAGAAAATGGGCTTCGTACAACATTGTGCTGGCAAACTACTGTAATATCAAGACTGTGCGATGCAGGAGCTAGCCAGTAATTTTACGAAATAAATTCTTAGTTTGAACATGACCATTATTAATAATGTTCAGGAGAGCAGAGCGAGATTGCGTCTTGTAACAGCAATGCTCGTTTCTCAAAATGTTTATTTACTGGAGATTGCCTAGCTCACTCGTGGTCACTTGAGATTGTGAGCGCAACCTAACGAACCATAAATACCGAGTTTAATCAACAATTTTTCCAAAACTATAAATGAAAGCAAGTGCAAGAAACTCACATAAGTTTGAAAATCATAATTCATCTCACACAAGCAGGAGAATAACAAATAGGTGTCAGGAAAGAATATTAAAACCAAATGAAAGCCTGCAATTATGGAGCTAAACTAAGGGCGCAGTCTTCAATTGGGACTAAATGAGAGGAGACTTTAAAAGCAGACCTAGATTTTTGTCTTTCAGGGTGAGGCGTTCATTTGATAAGACGCAAGGCTTAGCTCGAGGTCACGCTGAGCATCTCAAGAGGAAAACGAAGTTCATCACCGTGATATACGAGAAGGCGGAGCACAGACGAAAATGTGAGGCACGCGCCGAAATATTGCGGCATTTTACGAACGCTGTTTTTTGGAAGACGAATGTCGAGTATTTGTATGGAACGATGAGAAACGGTGGAGTAAAGCAGGGCAAAATGAAGAAAAGGCTCAGCACTTGAGAGTTAGTGAAGCCTTTGCAGGCGGTGAGTGCGGGAGATGTTAAGAAAAATTGAGAAATACTCGTGAGCACTCCGAGTGGAGTGCTTGGGAAGGAGAGAGAGAGCTACAAGGAAAGTTGAAAAAAAGAAAGCAATTCCTAAATTGCATAGAGCTTGTGTAAAACACAAATGGAGGGTTATTTATGGGTCTAAGAGACAAAATTTAAAGTTATAAAGAAATATAGTTTTAATTTGGGGAAAGAAAACTGAAAAACAGAACATTATTAGTGGTATAAATGACGCAAGCCTCTACATAGTGAATTGATTAGAATTCACAGTAAATTCTTTTGAGCTGAAAATGCGCTATTATGCCCACGTTCATCAAATAATCTCGAGAGAGCCATTAGATCTCGAGAGAACGAGGTAAATACACGAGATGCGAATTTACCACATAAAAAGCTTAATTACTGACGAATACTAGTGCCCGGAAGTTACAGGAAGGAAGTGTAATTAACGATCACTTCCTCACTTAACAAAAAAAGTCAATGGAAGAGATTTGAGACGTTAAGAGATCAAATGAGGGAGCATTTAAATACTGTACACATTCTCAATTAAGAAAAGGCGTTTCACATTTGTGGAGAAAAAGGCATAACAATCTTACGGTAATTAGAGCTCCATTTACGGGAGATATTTTCTTAGCGCTAAGCACCTAGAGCTGAAGTTCCAATCAATTTACACCGTCGCAACGGCACAGCTGCTGCGTGAGTCTATTTAAAAATACTTGCGCTGCAAACTGTACCGCTACGATCACGTAAATTGGTTGAAAATCCGGCCTAAAACATGTGTGTTTCCTCTGAATTCACATGCTCGATTTATTACTCGGCGCAGTCAGACCAGCAATGAGAGGCATCGCGCATTCAGGCGCTCGAGAGGCACGAAGAGCAAAGTCAACTCCGAAGAGCTGATCAACAAACAAAGATGATGCCTGTTGATTTGAAAGGTGAGCTTAGATTAGATTATTAGTTGGTCTAAGCTTCCACATCCGCCACAAATGCGATTCAAAGAGGGGAAGGAGGAAGGTACCATTTAGTATGGAGTCAAGGGAAAGCGCAATCAATGCATAAAAAGGAATAGAAACAGTAAGTTGAGAAAGAAGATTATAAAACAAGATCAAAGTCGAAGAAGAAAGTAGTAGGTGCTGAAAAACAGGACAGCAGTGAACCGAAAAAAGATGGTCCTCAACAGAACAAAAACATTTTATTTCAATAAAAAGAAAGCCTACCTAACTATCAGCTCGGACCCTCACATTTTCCCCCTGGGAGTGCAAATTCCCATAGGTACAATAGTTGTATCACCCTGAGGGGTGAAATGCAAGCTTTCGTTCAGTGTAATAGTGAGGTAAGACTTATATAAATCCGAAACTTTTACAGTGTAATCGTTTGGAAGGAATCGTGTAAATCATACACTTTCACAACGTAACCGTTAGAAAGAACTTACGTAAATCCAATACTTTTCAATTATAATTGTGAGGGAAGGCTTAAGTACGGTCTGTTTCTTAGGGCAATTCAAGGGAAGTATTTAAATACCGACAATTTCACGGTAGAATAGCAGAAATAAATCGAACGGGTCAGGAATTTCTTGAGTTCAATTTGAATAACTTGTGAAGCTGAGCTTGGGGATGTGGGGAGGAAAAGATTTAAGTTCACCGCAAGATGCGCATAATTTCCTCGACAATGAAAGCAATAAAAAGGAATTTAAATGAATCTGAGTCAACCGCTAACTGGAGCTGCAAAAATTGTGGTGAGTCTACCGTGGGTGATATTTTATTGCGCTGCTAATGCTTTGAGAAAAGAGTCATCAGCCGGACACGCACTTCAAAACGTGGAAATTTTACGCATCGTAATGTCTCCGAAAAAACTTTCTTTCACTTCAAACATCAGAGCGGAGCTAAACAGAACTGAGCATAAAATGTTTGATATACTGACAGCGGTGGGCACACACACTGACACAGCTGGACACACACACACACCGACAGCGCTGGACTCACACACCGACAGCGCTGGACTCACACACCGACAGCGCTGGACACACACACCGACAGCGCTGGACACACACACCGACAGCGCTGGACACACACACCGATAGCGCTGGACACACACACACACACACACACACACCGACAGCGCTGGACACACACACACACACACCGACAGCACTGTATATTGAAAGAATTAGATTAAACTCAGATTACGAATCACTTTCAACCTGGCGAAAAGTTCGAGCAAAATTGACACAGAGAAAGACTTTGTACAAATTAAATTTCTAGCCTTCGCAACGCAGAACCGCGTCACACGGCTGAAGTATTTCCCCCACAGCGAGCATCTCCCGCTGTGAGGCAATATTAAGGTCTATTGAAAAAATTCCTCGACAGCGTGGGGGTGACGGCGACACACAGCATCGGCGCGCCAAGGTGGGGAAAGCAAAGGAAAAGAGGGCGATCAAATAATAATAATATAAATAACAATATTAGAAATAGTTGAGAGAAAGAGAGCGATGAAATAATAACAGTAATAAAAATAAAAGAGATACTTTCTTTCGAATTAGGTGATACAAAAGTATGTGACCATAGGACTGGTTTTGGAAATGAGGTTGCATGAAGGTTCTTAATTCATATGTGTGTGTGCGGTAATGGGGTACTGGAGGAGGCCAGGGTAGCCCCCCTGAGGGTAGTGGTGTGGGGTGTGGTACTTCGCGTTTGGAAGGCTACCTCACGTTTGGAAGGCTACCTCGCGTTTGGAAGGCCACCTCACGTTTGGAAGGCTACCTCGCGTTTGGAAGGCTACCTCACGTTTGGAAGGCTACCTCGCGTTTGGAAGGCTANTTGGAAGGCTCCCTCGCGTTTGGAAGGCTACTTCGCGTTTGGAAGGCTACCTCGCGTTTGGGAGGCTACCTCGCGTTTGGAAGGCTACCTCACGTTTGGAAGGCTACCTCACGTTTGGAAGGCTACCTCACGTTTGGAAGGCTACCTCGCGTTTGAATCAATACTTCGAGATTGCAAGATTCTATGACATTTGAAATTGAATAAAAACTTTCTGAAATTCAAAATAATTACGAACAGCTCATAAACCAATTTTGTGCGCACTAAATCGATAATGTTTAATTTTCAAACTTGTTTTAAAAGTTTTTCACGCATCAAAAATCAAATGGTTACAAAGAAATAATTTGAACCTAAAATAACAGGAATACGCAAACATTACCAGAATTGAGCGTCAACGTCCAATTAACGTTAACGAAATCGTCATCAAGAGTCTTCGGGAGGCACAACAAAGAGTTACTGTTTGTCCAGTCTACGTGCGCAAAGATCTCGTTTTTACACAATGGATGCGCATCCAACCGTAATCCCGTAAGCGTCAATTATTTCTGACACAACAAGAACCCTTAACACATATATCGCGTTTCCTCGGTTGTTAACGGTTGATTTGGTTAAGTTGTAAGAAGCAGAATTGGGAAATCGACTAACTGCTCGAATACATTTCAATCCTTCCCAAGAGAGACATGAAAATACAATTGCACGACAACAAATCACCTTGTATGATAACAGTTACTCATTAAAAGGTCGCGAAACGGATGAAATCTCATTTATTTATTTCAAAATGTAAATTAGAAATTTACCAATTGGGACACGTATGGCTCAATTTGCGACGAACGTAGTTAGGAGGTTCGGGCTCGAAGCAAGCCTTCATTTTCAGCGGTGTTGGGCAACTCAGGGGTGGATGCATGAGACGTTCTTTCTGTCACTCCTATAATGACAACAGAATAAACAGTGCGTACGTTGTATGTTTGAACTTGTTGAAAAACATCCGCTACGAGTCAGATATAAAAAAATAGCGTACAATCGGAGCGTTGATTTAAGTAGTATGAAAATTGGGCTTGCAGAATCACGAGGCGATTGTTGCCTGTTGTGATGTATAATTTTTTAGAAATTAAATTAATTTTGCAAAACCTCCGCAGAGCTGGAAAAAATCACAGTCAAACTAGACCAGCTTGAAGGAAGCTTCAACGAAAAAGGGACTTGGATTTCAGCAGCTATGTTCTCGGGTCAGGTCAGGTAAAAATCTGTAAGGCAATATAATTCCCTGGAGACTTTGAGACTTCGGGCCCAGAAAAATCGCTGAATCTGCGCCCGCGACTCCGACCGACTTAGAAAGACTAAAATAAGGTCGGTCTAATCTTGTTAAGCCTCGACAAAAGGGGATTTAGAAGAGTTGGACCGCTGAGATTTTATTGTTTAGTTGTATCGATAAATTCCGACACATTTTATTATTTATTTACACTAATGGTTTACCAGAATTCTCGTATATTGCAGATCCTGAGAGGTAAACATCTTCCCATTGGTTCCCAGTAATTTATTCCAAGCGCTCCCCAAGCCCTGAGATATAGCACAGTTTATTCCCTCTACAGGAGGGTTCTCAATTGATTTTAAAAAAATTTCGAATTTCAATGTAGCCAAGTTTACTTGAAGAATTACACCGACAGCTGTACAGCTATGACGAGAAAAGTTGCTCTACAATAATTATTCAAGCCACACGCTATTGAGAGGAAAGAAAAACAGTCGGCAAGATCTCTAAAGCCGTTTACGGCATCACGAACAAATTATCTCTTGTTAAAGTAATATGCCGACATCGAGAGTTATCCTGCCTTATGTTTTACACATCTTGCCCTTAGTTATCTTGCCGTGTAAAAAAATTGTACAAGCAACCTCTTCAAGTTCTCGTCAGGCATCATTTCTGTTAGAAGTCAGGAGAGCTTGAGGTACGGAGGCGATTTAAGAAAACGCGCTCATTATTTTTACTGCTCGGAAATTCAAATTTTTGTCGTAAAACTTCAGCGACGCAGGATTTTGTTGGCATTTTACGACCTGGTGAGAGCGTGAGGCGAATCGATGCGCAATGAAGGAGCAAAAAAATCAGAACCAGAATATTTTCCAGCTTTGCAATTCAATTTATTGGTGACATATAGAGCGCTTTACGAAAAGGAATTTTGAGCCTGCTCAAAGCCAGGTAGTTTGCTTTTTATAAACCAGACTGTGAGATGTACAGGATTGACTCGAATGAAGTGTTGTAGAGGCTGTAGAGCTTGAACACTGGAGGTGCAAAGGTACTAGGCAGCAAACTACTGGTTTTTAACGCAAACTGGTACTGAAAGAGAATTGGTGGGTGCTGAGAGAAAACTGGTGGGTGCTGAGAGAAAACTGGTGGGTGCTGAGAGAAAACTGGTGGGTGCTGAGAGAAAACTGATGGGTGCTGAGAGAAAACTGG
>JACJUY010005387.1:21530-48861 GCA_014220935.1 Platorchestia sp. MABIK | reverse complement strand
CGTAAAACGTCTTTAAATGTGTTCCTTTAGTGATTCTTTGGAACGGAATTTTTAATTTCCGTGAAAGGCCTAAAATCAATATTGACCTAGTTATTTAACGCCATTCCCTGTTTGAAAACTTCTTTAGGCTTAGGGATGCATGTACCTGATTTTAGGAGCTAAAACTGGATATACTCGTACTAAAAAATTTGACGTAAATGAAATAGTTGAACTACGGAGAAAACTTTGCTTATGCATTGCACACTTTGTGTTAGCTGAGGCTTTTAATTTGAATTGAGCAATAACCCTTTGGTAAGATTTTACTTCAATCCTAGTCCGACTCAACATGTTAATTAAGTTAACCGGTGAACAGAATTAAGCCAGCTGGGTTCCACGTAACATTTTGGATGCTGATTGAAACGTCATTCTTGTTTTTTACTTCTTGGAAACGAAGCGTGCAAGCGGCGAAAAAGTTAGACAGGGTCTTTGATCGACAGTACTCGTGTATTTTGTTTATATGATCGCATAGTAAAAGTTCGATCTAATGTGTAATCGTAACACTTTCAGCACAATAAGACGATTCACACTTAAACTTGCACAGATTGCGTGTGACAGTTATAAGTACAGTTCACCATTTAATAGAGGGTTCAGCTGGCGTACACACGATCACAAAACGAAATCCAAAATAGATCATGGAAATTTTTACAGGTCCATGTTTTGATGTTCACGTGAAAAGAACTTAAATACATTCAAATTGCTGCAAAAATTGACTGACCTGGAACATCACGTTGAGTGCCACAATCTGGCAACTGCCCAGTTGAATGCAATTTCAGAGCAAGAGAGCATTAATCACTGATTTTCACTGGATAGAAGCTTCGTTTTGAAACTTAATTCCAGATCTCTTTTCTCCCCCAGTTCAATTCATGCGTGAGTTTGGATGGATGGCCGAGAATCACATTATTAAAAGTTCCCTAATTTCCCACAACAGCTCACACTCGAGCACGATCTCTCTGCAGATACAACCGACACGAAATGTTGCCTTCAAGTACTGCGCGGAGGCGGGCTCTTCTATTGTCCGCTTATTCTGAACGCTTTCAGCAATTTTCTCATCACTATTTATATTGATTTACGAAATTTACGCTCATTGTGTTTATTCATCGACTTTTTTTTAGTATATTCAATTCGACTGTTTAGGTAATGAAGTTTTAAATTGTGCGTCAATTTAATTTGAATTCAAAGGTCATTTTTTCTCGTAGGCTTTTATATTTTCCGGTGGTTTTTATAGGATGGAATATTATTTTCTACCAGACCGTCAATCTTGATTTCATCATAAAATAGAGCCCCACTACTCTTAAGAACCAACTTTGTATGTTTAGACATACCGCATTTCAAGTTCAACTTCGCTCTTATCAGATAATTAGAAAGCGAAGAATTCAGTGCCCTCAAATTCCCTCTTTCATTATGCCTCTAAATGTGAATTTTTCAGCATCAAACGCTTGAAGCAATTCAAGAGAATAAGACAGGAAATAAAACAAGTTGAGCCAAATAATGTTCGTATACGTGTTCACGAAGTCAATCTTGGTGCTATTATAGCGTCAGGTCTACCGCCATATATCGCTTTCCCAGGTGTAGTTTGAGATGCACAAATAGTTCATCGCTAAATTAAATGTATGGAAATAAGTGACATCCATAAGTTACCTAAACTAATCTAACCTCACGCTGTAGTACTAGCTAGAGGTAGATCTCTCGAGATGTGTGGTAGACCTCACCCTTTAGCAGCGTCTCAGTATTTTTCATGGTTTTCATTTTCAGAAAATCCGTTGCGCTGTGGATGTGACATCGCTTGGCTCTTCAACGAAGCGACTAACTTTTACACGAAACTCACCTCCGGCACCACCTGTTACGACGGCACTGTGGTCCATAGCCTCCCACCTGATGCCTTCACCTTCCATTGCCCCTGAAGGATTTGTGTTCAGTTTTGCCAACAGTCTCAGCCTCTCTGTGAAAGTTGC
The DNA here is from genome assembly GCA_014220935.1 of Platorchestia sp. MABIK. Lineage (NCBI taxonomy): Eukaryota > Metazoa > Arthropoda > Malacostraca > Amphipoda > Talitridae > Platorchestia > Platorchestia sp. MABIK. The sequence goes on along the minus strand of JACJUY010005387.1, from coordinate 46,870 downwards.
GTAAAATAGTCCTGTTATTAATACTTTATATGACAAGGCCTTCAAACTTTTTCGATACAACTAATATTTTATGGCTTAGGTAGCTTTCATAGTCGAACTTTTCGGTTCTATTAAAAATGAAAGTCCTCGTGTTCTTTGTTTTCTGTTTCGTTTCTTCAAAAACAAATCTGAGCCACTAACGCTATGCGTTTCACTCATTCACTCAAACATTGCTGCCAATCTTGGGCTTCAGTTAAGGATTACATGGAAAATATACTTGAGCGGCGATTTAGTCATTAGTGTTAACATGCAAAAACAGGCAATGTGGAAGGTAAATGTAATTTTTGTCTGTTAGGGTCTTGAAGGTATGTACTCTGAAATAAAAATATATAAATTCCTACACAGAAATGTTACATTAAGTGTTAATTAGAAATTGTTCTTTATCTGTAGTCCACAGAATGTCTGTAGTATTCATTCATTTATCAAGTGTAACGACGCATAGTAACAGTGAGACACTTATTTGGAATCGAATCTCAAGTGTTTGAGTGCTGGTCGGAAGCATTATGAAAACTACAAGTGTGCTCAATTTTACCTATTTATGCCAAAGTACAAATAGGTTACGTAAAAAAAATCGTTGGTGCGCACTTATGTGCAGTGTATTAACGTTTTGACACATTTAAACAATCACACCATAAGGCTCATTTAATTGTATGAAACGTAAACCACACCATGAAATTCAAAATTTAGAAAAGGATTAACTACTCTCTGGTTACTTTCACAGCTAAGAGTGTGTGTTGAGCAGGTCTGTGACAATGTCGTCACTGCCTCTCAAACTTCTCCTATATTAATCTCGAAAATACAGAAATGCCAAGTGTCATCGAGATATAAGGGCACAAGGTTTTACATACGTTTCTTCAGTATACGTAAAAAAGTTGGACATTATTGGAATAGATGTTTGAAAAATTGATGATTTAGTTCAGTATTTACCCAAAACATCATTTATGCGTCTTTCTATTTATAAACAACAATATAACGAACTAATGAGCCAAGTTCATTTCTTTTTTTAAAGTTTGTGTGTTATAAAATGTTTAGCAGAATGCACTGTTGAGACCACGAGTAAAGCTATGCTTGAGGCTTGGAGACCAAGCCTCACTTTGAAGTGAATGCTATTAGCCTTGAATGTGAAATCCCTTGAAAGTAAGTGTCAATTTGAAGATCTGTAACTATTTTCCTGAACAGTTTTTGTGCCCGTACATAGAGCACGACGCTTCTTTGTGGTCAATTACCTTTATTTTTCATCTATTGGTTAACATATTTGTGCATTAGATGTTGATCTCTTTCCAGCTCAGTTAAGGAGATCCTCAGAGTAGTGCGAGTTTAATTCTCACTACTAGTGACCAAAATATCTGTCGTGGTTGGCCTAGCACTCTTCGCTGACGAAATAATGCGTATTTCGATGAGCCAAAAAGGGGAAATGTGAGCAAAATGTTCAACGAAAAAGAGATTTATACAGCAGATCTCTAGACGAGTACGCCGGCTTCTCCCCAAAAAAAAGACCGAAAGTAATGAATGAGAGATGATGCCTACCTAAATGCAGGCCTACACCTACATCGGACTCCGGTAACTAGTGTTGCTGATTTTGTGATGCATAGCTAGATTACCCAATAAATGCCAACTAGACTCGGAAACCTCTTCACCAGTAAAGCTCAAAGTGGTTGACAGGATGTCGACTTTCATGAAGGAAAGGATTTAACATTTACTGGCTTCTATTAATTTTCTGAGTGAACATTTTTTATCTAAAGATAGATGTTAGAGCAACAGTTATTGAAAATCAAGATAGTAAATTTTTTGGAGCTGTAAAAAAACCGAACTGATCGAATATTGGCGCGGCTCAAACTTGGTAAATTAACATCAAATAATTGTATAATGTAACGCCAGAGGGGAAAAATAAACGACAAAACGAAAGTTATAATTATTTAAATAACATTATTACCACAGAACTTAAATGTTTTAGAAACACGTTCTTTCGAAATAAAATAAAAAATTTTCACGAATTTTGAAAAAACACTGCGGGTTCAACCTCTCAATTCATTCCACAAGATTTTGCCACGTCTAGCATGCAATCAAAGTTCATTTAAGAGAACATAGACCGTTAGGTTATGGTTCTCTCAACATCGTCTTCGCTGCGAGCAATTTTTACCCATACTTTCTGTTCAGGCATGACAGTTGAGTGAGTGATTAATCCATCCAACGATAAACTAAATACATACCAATAAAATCAATAAAAAATTAGTTACTTATGGATCTTGAGATGAAGCGTTGAAAGAACCAACCCGATAAACAACCGAAAAGTAAAGTATGAATTGATGAAAAAAACTTAATCTAGTATGGAAATTATCTGTCATCTAAAATCATATAAGGTTTAGATAGGGCATTTCGAGCTCGTTCTAGATGGCTGAAAATATAAAAAGGTTTAAAAATATTTATTTCATTGGTTAAATAAAAATTAATTTGAATTTCTTCGATTTAAAAACTGATTTTACTTATGAGCAAATCTTCACCAACTGCGCGCAGCCCATGCTGATGAAATGCCCTTCCATGTTTGATAAACACTTACAGGATCGTCAAAAATGGACTCTAGGCTTTGTAAACTCATAATTTATTTTTCAATTACTCTGTAAATATAAGGCCATCGTCCATGCAGTGTATTAGGCAAGAGTATTTTGATTCCACTAAACAACCACATCATTTTCAAACTAGATTTAAATGCAACAATAGCATGGGAGAGTAATTATAATTTAGTTGACTCCATCTCATCCTGCATAAGATTTCTGCGCTGTAGTACATAATGAAGAATATAACTAAAGTTTGCAATTCAGTGATACTCATAAACCCTCAACGTAGCCGGGGAGAAAAGCATGAGGCTTCATGAGACGACGTTTTCTCTCTTCACCTCAGTTCACGCACAGTTCTGTACTATGAAATCCTTGTCTATCTCTGACACGCGCACACCAGCGTAGCATCTACTGTCATCAGAAATCAGATTCCAATAGTTGTCGTTGTTGACGATCCATTTGAAGTCGCACCCGCACGTGAGAGGGTTTTCTGAAATACGCAAATTCACAAGTATTGGACATTTCTCACAAAACTAGGAAAACCTTTCGTCCTCGGGAAAACTACAAGTAAAGAAGTTAGGATACCGAACATAAGTTATATCTACTGTTAACGTTTCAAGTTTTGGCTATTCTTAGAAAATGCGATTGAAATTGGAAAATCGAGGGTTAAATTTTGTTCAAAATCTTCGTTATAATTTCCATAGCGCCAGAATATAACTGAAATGAGGTAATATGTCAACCGTTGTGGCTAAAATAAAACCATGTCTGATTTTCGTGAGGCTATACAAGTAGAATTTGATAGTTGCACCTGTCATGTTCAGCCTGTAAGAAATTCTCGGTGGCGAGTCAAAATTTCTTTGGGCACATGATACTCATCTTGATTCAGAATCATCCCCTTAGACGTATGCAGCGCTTTCAATTTGAATATGTGAGGTCCTGAGCAGAAGGTTAGGTAGGCCTTCCTGTTGTTTAAATCGAATGGATCTTTTATTTTATTACGGACCATCTTCTTTCAGTTCACTGCCGTCTTGTTCGTCAGCACCCAATACTTTTTTTCAACTTTAATCTGGTTTTATGAACTTCTTTCTCAACTTACTGTGTGTATGCACTTTGAGCGTAGATTCTGCGTTCTCTTCAAGTCCATAATAAATAGGGCTTCCTCTTTCCTGTCTTTGTAAAGCTTTCGTTGTGATTAGGGATACTTAAACTAGCATTTAATTTTGTCTGATCGAGAATCACTCTTCGACTTTCCAATTTATTGTTGTATTCAAGCAAATTGTTAACAGGCTTTGGATCTCATATCAGTTTTCCCTTACACTCCTCTCCCTTTCTCGAGCAGCTCCTTAGTAACATGCAAACGCATACACCGTTGAGAGAACCGTGCCCTAAACGTTTTTTCCGTGATGTTTTCAGCCTGAGAATTATGTTACTAACATTTAAGTTTTTCGCATTCTAAATCGAATAACTCTGGTCAGAATTTATAAATTGCCAGTATTTCAGTAATGTTATTAGTGATTTTCTTTGAATTTTACCACGTGAAGATCTGGTACAATTTAGTATTGTTGAACATTTGTCAAAGAAATATAGGGAATTTAGCTAACGACTAAGCTTCATATTCCAACTACATTTATTGGCTTGAAATCCTTGCTGCTCCATGTTCAGTATCTATGAGAATTAAGTTATTTCATCGAGTTTTGAAAACTAAATAAGTATTAAAGTTATTCAAAGATAGCCATCATATGCCACCTTAAGGTTAAAAATCAAACGAGAAAATACGTACCATCCAAAATAATAGCACCACCTTGTAAGACTTGTTCGAAAATTGACTCCCAGATTCCTTGGTCGAGGAGAGTGATGTTATTCCCGCTGAGGTTGAGAACGCCATCAGGGCTGAGTCCTGCGGCAAGTTGTATCACTCTTATTCACTAACAATTATTATACTTGCACGTCAGTCGTTAAACGGACGGTAAACATTCGTTTACGAGAGGGTATGTCAAGACTGCGACAGATTCAAAAATAAAGCAGAATATCTGATAAAAATATCAGCGTTCAAAAATGTTCAAGCAGTAGCAAATATGAGTGAATAAGGTAATTTAATACCACCCATTGAATTCACTCCTGAAATTTTGAAAGAGGTCTTCAACAAGCGAAAAAAAAATCTGAAAGCTTACAAAGCCTACACCGTAAGAGTTTTAGTTGCTATAAAATGTGACTGGACTCTGCAGATAAAATTTTAGACTTTGAGACATTCGTAATCCTTATATGCACTATCACACACCGGTATGACTCGACAATTCATATCGAAGAAAAAGTTTACCAAAAAAATGAAGGCATACCTAAACTGTGATGACAATCGGTAGATATGTGTTTATGAGGATATTAGTAGATATACTAACCCTTACCTGTTATAGCTCCTTCTCGGACGGTGCTAATCATGTTATTGGCCAAGTACAGAGTCTGCACTGAAGGGTTGGGATTGTTGAAAGTGTATTTATCCAGTTTGACGAGGGAGTTATTCGACAGGTAAATGTCAGAAATATATTCGAGGCCGCTGAACAAGTACGGCCTCAGGGTATTCAAGCTGATGTTTTCCAAGTACAGTTGCCTCAATTGAGGAACATTAACAAATGTATCCGTAGTCTCTTGAATTTTGAGGTTTGCATTCGAGTTTGCGCTGAAAATCCGTAAGGAGCTCGAATATAATTCTGGTAGCTCAATCAGGTTATTAGAGTCTAAGTTCAAACTGATCAGACTTCCGTAGAGGTACAGAATTTGGAAAGGGAAACTCTGCAACTTGTTCTTGCTCAGATTTAAGGAAAATAAGGTTCCGTGCGAATAGTCGAACACATTATCATCAATTATGCTCAAGGTCGTTCCTGTAATTTTCACGGTACCGAAAGATTTAACACCGAAAACTCCCTCCGTTAGGCTTGTAATTTCGTTAACCATCTCTTGATTATTTATTGTGAAGTTCATGACATCATCAAATGGGAAAATATTCGAGAAGGCATTTCTGATTTCTTCTTCACTGTTTACGTACGAACAGTCGATGTCAACTTCATAGTTTTCATCTTTAGATTCGCAGGTGCACGGAACAATGAATTCTGGAACCGGACAAGGCCACACTGGTTCCGTAGCGCGGGGTCGGTTGGCAGCAAACTTTTCTAAGTGTTCGACAGTCTTCAAAGTATTTTCCTTTATTATCTTGGCATCATTTCCTAGGACCTGCGGATTTTCGAGTAACAGCGCATTTGCATTCTGCACCACACCGATGCCCAAAACTAAAAAGCTCCAACAAACTACGAGATACATTTTTCGGTTCCTTCCACCCTGATCTTCCAACAATTACTTGGCTAATGATGGGTTTTTTGTTGCGTTGGTTGGAGTCACTGTGCGTGCAGATAATAAACTGATAAGACAATTGGAAAAAAATAATTTGGTCGTTATCATCGAGCTGCAGTGAGATGCTTTCCATCTGCTGCGTTTCTTCTCTTACCTGAACGGGCAGCATTTTAATAATTATTGCGCCCATAAATCGCATGCTCACATAGACATACATGCACTTTTAATGTAGAAATTCAAATCTTAAAACTTAATTCAAGACAAGAAGGAAAAATGAGGTTCTTATTACAAAACAATTTACTGCTGAACGTAGTAAATTAGACTAGATAAGTTAGTTCAAGCCTGCCTAACTACAACGAAAGTGTCCAAACGAGAGGAATGATGAAGGCGCCATTAAGTATGGAATTAAGGGAAAGGGAAATCTATGCATTTTTTCTTGTACAAGATTCCCTACGCATAAAAGCAGTGAGTTAAGAAGGAAGTTGTGCTACAAGAGAGGAGTTGAAGAACTAAGTAGTAAATGTTGAAACATAGAACAGCAGTGAACCGAAAAAAATTGTCCTTAATTTAATAAAAAATCGATTCTACTTCAACAAAACGAAGGCCTACATTGCCTTCAGCTCAGGACTTCATTTCTTCCCACTGGGAATGCTAATTCCTGTAGAAAAAACTCTTGTCTCTCTTGGTGGGATCTCAACCGGGTAACCAACAGTACTTCAAAATATACTGCTCAATTTATCCTGCAATTGCCCTCTGTCTTCACTGCATGGACTGGCATAATAGTCTCAAAATAAAGAATTAATCGTAACCTCACTTAGTGATAAGAAGTGCGCACCTAACCGCGCCAGCCTCACTCATTTCGTTTTTTAAGGAACTGCACCGAGACAAACATTGTGCGTCGGTACCAAAAAATCTATTTGGGTCAAGCGATGACCTGCTTTGATTGAAGGATAGAGTAATAACGTACTTCTGTTTGGGGTTTAAAGCTAAAATGTTCTTTTGCTCACATTTCAAGAAATAACAGGCTTCAGAGTGGCATTAAAGCAATAATTTATTTTTGTTTACGGTGCAAGCAATAACGTATTTCAGAGTGGGATTAAAAAACAAAAACGCTTGTTTGAGGTTTGAGCTAAAGCAATAAGATGTTTCTGCTTGGAACTCATTCAAAAATATGCTTCTGTTTTGGATTTAAGTAATAACATGCTTCTTTAGGGGGTTCAAGCCTTAGATTGTCCATTTTGGAGTTGAAGCAATTGCATGTTTCTGCTTGTGATCAGAAGAATAAATGGTTCTCGTAGAGCAGTCATAAACTAACTTACCCACCGTTCTTTGAGGGCTTTAGCAAGGTTCTTTAGGACTAGGACTGGTGTTTAGGAAGGTTCTTTAGGACTAGGACTGGTGTTTAGGAAGGTTCTTTAGGACACGCAAGGTTCTTTTAAGGGATCAGCCAATAACCTGATTCAAATTTAGGTTCCTGAAATTACACGCTTCCACATGATTCAAACACTAACCTGCTTTGTTTGGTGGTTGAGCAGTTACTTGCATTAGCTTGTGGTCCACAAAATTATGGTTCATAAAAACAAATCCTTAGACAACACTAACCTACCTTCAATACTATGGGGATCTTGGTACTGAGATAAACTCTTTGACTGCGGCAGGTAAAACAGGAGTTCAAAATTCAACTCATATTAGAATTAATTTTAGAAAGAAATTTTGAAAATGATGAATAATAAATAGCTCGTGCCCTTATTGGGTTTTGATCAAGTATTTATGAAAACTGATTTTGTAACTACTAGTCAGTCAGCATCATTATGAAAATTCCCTCAGTGACCACCCAAATCGACCCCAATAAGTTAAAAAATTAAACTTGATAGTAAATTGTGAAACAACGAAACAACTGTTAATATCTTAATGATTTTCGTATAATCATATTTTCACTGGACTCACCAGTGCAGTATATAAAGAAAATTATTCACATATTACTTTCTGTATCCAAAGCTCAGAAACATAACTTATAATGGTTTACGTTTCATACTCAACTAGACAGCGGAAGTGAAGCGAGAAAACGACACACATTTGGAATATTTTGAACTCAAATATTAACAGGCATTTCTAACTTATTGTTAAAACTATTTGCAAATTTGCTTTAAGCTTCTTGTGTACCTAAAATCGTAAAGTATCCACTATATCCTCCTCAGACCAAACATTCTTCAATGCTTCAAAATTTTTTCCTTCGAAAGACTCGAACTCGAATTCGTCGTTGCTGTTCAGGGTATCATCTTGGCCGATAGAAACCGGGTGTTTCTTCACGAGTGTCACCACAATGACGATGACCAGAGTAAGAAGAATGCCTATAGTGACCACAGACACAGATACGATGAGAGCAGTGTTGTCTTCAGATGCTTCAGCAGTCGTGCCTTCATCGCTCACTGGAGGGCTGCAGCCACCGCCGCTGCATGCCTGAAATATTGAAACAAAAAATCCGCGGTTGAAACTCTTAGCTACACTCTAAGTCTGAAGACTAGGTTGAAAGTTTTCTCCAAGCTGCTTTGTCTGCAGCTGTAAATACTCTAAGAAATTTTTCGCATTGTGCAGAAGTATCATAAATACAGAATAGGAAAAGGATTGAAAAATTTTTGGAAAAAAATTTAACGCTCTCATGAAATAACAATTAGCAAGCCTATATAAGTTGAAAAATGAGTCAGCAGATGATTGGTATCGGCTAATGAATAATGTGTAAACATTTTCTTGAATTATTCGACACTGTACTATTTGTTAAACTGTCTCTTTTTAACCTAAACTTCAGGGTAAAGTGCCCTAGAGATATATCCTAAAAGTTTTTCCTTAGGAAAAATTTGAGCATTGATTTTAACTGCCACAAAGAAATCCTAGTCTGGCTCTGTTCTGAGCAAAGAACAATCATTTCCATTACCTTTTCACATTCCAATTCAAATTCTACACTTAGAAAAAGTGATTAACGAACTCATTGATTTACCGAATCCTTTGAAATGACAAAAGGTCAGCTGAAGATAGCAGTCAAACAAATGAAATTTATGAGATCTCCAGAGCCGAGTGGCTTTTCTGTCATGAGCATTTCAGTAGGACTCTCCTCGATCTTGCTTTCTTTTAAAATTTCCTTTCAATTAGGATATCGTTCTGTTAACCGTAAAAAACACTAAACAGTGACCAGGAAGTATGACCCACAGAGATTCTGCCTAGAAAAAATAAATGAACGAACCAAATTTGCGGCCTAGCAAGCCGAAAGATACATTGATTTGATGAGTTTTTGTAATTCTGGCAATGGGATTCTTGCTACGAGAGGATTCAGTCACATTTATGCGCAGAGAAGAATAGGCCTTAATTTTTCTCGCAATAAATAAATCTTAATTCAGTAATATCCACTCATAGATCAATACTTTCGAATGATGATAGTTTCGATATACTCCATCTGTTATTTCATCTTATCCTAGAAATGACAGTTGAAATGATTAAGAAAAACACATCGATCAAACCAACAAAACTCACGCTAACAAAAGTCTCCTCACAAACTTCAAAAGCCACTTCATGATACCTACCAGTCACGTGTGAGCTAGCAACGAAGTCCACGGATGGCGTAACTCACCACCACAGAAACGTTGTACGTCGTATCAATCTCCAAATGTGTCAAAACGACCTCTGTGTGAGTGGTGTTCTCCAGGTCACCAGCACATGCGAGAACGTAGCCAAGCTGTCTACCGTTCCAGCTCTCGGGCTCTTGCCATTTCAGTGTCATGCTGTCTGCTGACACGTCCGTGAAGGATAGCAACTGCGGCTCTGTCGGTGCTGAGAGATGAAAAACGTGGGTTTCGGACTGAAGGCATGGATTTAAGATTGTTAATTTTACTTGAGGATCTTTCCCTATTTGTTCTGTACTTTTAGCGAAATAAATTTCCTGCCACATTGCCTACTTTCTAGAACAGATTTTGTGATTTTGCTTGTATTCATAGATAAAACACATAACTGCTTAATTTGAAGGGGAATTCTACCGCAATCGAGAACCCTTATTTCCTATCTAATTGAGTTTTCATACAACCACAAAAATTTCAGACACAAATCATTGACGACACCCAAAAGTGTTTCATCAAAATTTGAAAACGGTTCATCGCAATTTGTGCTCAACACAAAGGGAGTGAAAAGTTGAATGCGATTCATAGAATCCCAGATTTTGCAACTGAAATCATCGTCGTATGATTATAAGATCATTTTCCATTTTTCTTTAATGGCTACACTGTACGAGAAAATTGTTTTGGGCTTGGAAACTTTATTTTACAATTTTGCACTCTCTAGGAGTAAATTTATCTTTTCGAGAGAACGATTTACACTGTTTTATTTCATTTGCATTTGTTACTTCGAAACATGTTTTGCAACCTAATTTTGCTTCAAATAGACCAAATGTGATAAGAATGTGAGCCATTCATTTTACCAATAGAAAACTTCAGTTTTACTTAGCACACTGACGAGGTAGACAGTTTTAGCCACTTTTAGAATTTGAGCTTTTCAGAAAAAAATCGGGTTTCAAACATTAAATGAAATTCTGTATAAGTGTAAAACCTTTGCATATTTTTGAGGCTAATTATTTTTTTAGTAGAAAAAGATGACGATTCAATTACATTGCAGCTAAGTGAATGAAGAAGATAAAAAATTTATTTTCCCGGTCTGGGAACCACACAGACTACAAGTTTGAACAGAGAAAGCAGCTAAGTTGGAGCTTGCACAATAATGGTTCCATCTTCAATTTCAAGACCTGGCATTGTCAACTTTCTTTTATCATAAACTTAATACCAATGTTGCAACGCTTCAAAATTCTTAAGGAAAATTCATCGCGGTAAAAAAAAGATTAATAATGTATGGATACCAGGCCGATAACCATAGCACACAACGCTTCTGAGCGTATTGTTTTACTGCGATATGAATAAAATAATTACCGTATTAACAATAAGCCCAGTGCTGATGCAGACATCGCTCCTCCTATTTTATTTTAAAAATCTCACCTGCTTCGTCCGTTATGCACTCACAACACACGTCTGCGTCAACCCCAGAGTTGCCTTCCACGCAAATTTCGTACTTTGTGTACGGGTGCAGACCCGTTAGCCTAAACGCGTCTGCCGAACCTGAAATATTGTTGAGAAGTCATTGCACTTCGATAAGATTTATTGATTAAGCGTGCATTCCAAGGCCCAATAAAAGAATAAAATCCTCTATTTCATCTTTGCAAGTCCCATTTATTCACTATTAAATGTTTTTTTAAGCCTCCCTTGAAAGAAAGAAGAAGAGCATTCTTTAGTATGGAATGAAAGGAACGAGAAATCAATGCACATGGTGTGTGCTCACTCCTTGCGCATGGGAACAGCAAGCTTGAAAAAAGTTTTTGAAACCTTAAAAAAGTTGAAAATGGTGGTAATGCGGAATGAAAAATAGAACTGCAATGAACCGGAAAAAATGGGTCGTAAGAAAACAAAAATATCTGTGTTGTTTCAACGGAAGGAAGGCAACGGAAAGAATTCAGGAAAATTCCCGATCTTCAGCAAGTAATCTCACCTTTTCACAACGATTTCAATAATTGAGAAAACTTCCGTTCACTTGGCAAAAATTAGATGAGAAGGAAGCCACCAAGCAAGAATGGGAGCAAGTACATTTTTCAAAGGGCTCTACAAGGACATCTAGTTTTCATTTCAACATAGTATTTACTTTCTATGAATTCAACCTTGATTGGTTAACATGCTTTCATAAATGAATGCATCAACCAAATACGTAATTCCGCAGATCTATTTCTCTGCAAAAACGACGCAAAACCTGTAGTGGTGGAGAAAAAACAGTAGTGAACCCACGGTTCTTGCCTCTGTATGTATATTCACAACTAAGTCTTTTAAATGTATGTCAGAAAGTAACCACTTTTTCATTCCTCGTAGCGAAGATGTCAATTTTAAAAGACACATTAAATGGAAGATTAGAAATTATGGTCCAACCAGCTGATCCACAGCACTTTCTTTACTCCAGCTATAAGAGACTCAATATTTTATTGAACTGACGTTTAATAATGCTTGGGTTAAAATTAGCTAGAGAAGAATGCCAAATCGCACCTTGTAAAGTTCCTGTAATTGGCCACAAAATCTTAGTGCTGTAGAGTACTACAATGGTGAGAGACAAAGATGAGGAAACTGTGATCAACTAAAATGCTTAGCAAACTTGACGTGCGATGCTCGGTTGGTGGAACCCACATACTGCACGGTGAATGCACTCCACTAACAACATCAATAAAGAATCCCACTTCATGCAATAGCACTATTTTTGAAACTGAAACGCTCGTTAAGTTCACTAATCCGATAACGAAAAAATTGCTGAGAAAAACTAAGAAAAATTTTGAAGGCAAGTCGTAACTAATTTTTCAAGTTGTTCCAATAAATACTTGCTTTCAATGGGCTGTGATCGAAGTTATCTAAATTGCTACGTTTATAAGTTGACAATAAAATTATTTTATTCATGGGATATGTGACTCCTCCTCCGCTTCATTTTTTTTCACAATTGAGCTCATTTAGCAATTCGTAAACTACATTTCTTTCAACCCCGGAAAATTCGCTTACTTCCTCACTTGATAAAAAATGTCAAGATCTTGGTTTCAATAATGGCATCAAAAAATGATGCCAATTGACATCCACAATTCACGCAGGGAGGCCATCAAATTTTGCACATAATTTTTGATCCCACAAATCATTTTATCGGATTAAATACCAAACGCTTCTGCAACACGGAAATTTTTCCCACCAAATCTGATAATTATAGTATATGCCACATTCGAACAAAGAAACACTCTCCATTGACAAGTAATGAATCGTTACAAACCACATAATATTCCTAAGGGGACTCTCGATGACGAGTGAACGAAAACCCATCTGCTGAGTTTCTTTTAATTAGTCGAATAATAAAGGTCCTAAACACGATGCAAAATGGTCTCAAAAGTTTAGGCAATTTTAATATAAATCAAATTCCAACGAAGAAACATTCACCATTGACAAGCGATGAATCGTTGAAAACCACATCGTTCTCCCACAGGGACTCTCCTTGCCAAAAGAACGGATACCCAGCGGCGTAGCAGTCACCAGACGCCGTCCAATACACCAACACTTCTGAAGGCGACTCCGCCTCGCAACTCATGTCAGTCACACCTAAAGTATGTGGCAATGTTATACTCAGATATACGATCAATACGAATTTTTCACTAGAAAAGATATTCCATAGTAACACCTCTGGCAATGGGATGAAGAATAGTTACGGCAGTATTTTGTTTTGAATTTAATTTAGTCGTAAAGAGCTTTAATTTCAGTGTATTTTCAATCCCACGTTTAAAAATATCGAGAACGATGACAAAAGAAGCCTCCAGTTCACATTTTGAGTAAAATAAAAGTAGTTATTGAATAAATAAAATATTTTGTGGGAAATTTAGATTCGGGTGTTGCATTGATAGTTTGAAACGACACTACAAATATTTTAGAACTGCAGTTCACGACTTTACTATGAATGAGCCAAAAAATATTTACTGAATTTTCAAAGAATTTGGAATCTATTAGGATGTACGATTTTTACTATTTTTGACAATTTTCCTGATTACATCGAACATAAGCTAATGAATATCTCGAACAAGCATTTTTAATTTACGAGTTCTTAAAATATGATCATCGACTCTAAACTTCAATTACCCCCCCTTGCTGTGTGTGAACCAGATGCACAACCAGTGAACTCTGCTTTCATTAACAAAGTATTTTGCTGGCTCATTCAGGCTTCAATCACTCTCCCCAATTTGAATACTGCTCCTAAATGGTCCGAGCAAAGTTATTTTTAGGAAACTATCGATGGGAATCATCGCTTTTTTTCCCTCACCTTCAAATGCCGTTTGGACATCCGTCGCATCGACCTCTCCGCTTCCATAACCGTTTATCGGCGCTACTTCCACTGTATAGGTTGTGCACGCTTCTATATTTTGGGTGACGTTCTCCTCATGAGTTTCCCCGTTTACTAGAACCGAAAACGAAGTTCTAGTATCCTCGGCAACGTATGTTATGTTATAATTTGCGATTATTCCCCTGGCGTCTACCGGGGGAGACCAGGTTACGTAAATCGAAGCGGAGGTTGCATCTGTCCCAGTGATGGTCGGGGCATCGCTTTCTGACGAGGAACAAATCCAAATTATAGAATGAAGATTATTCAGCGGAACATTTTATGAGATAATGGGGACCCTCACGCAAGTTATATAATATAATAATAGTAAATTGTATGAGCCTCCGTGCGTTGTCCAAAATGTACGGTAGCAAATTGAGAATACATCAAAAACGGATACAAACTTCTCATCATACCTAGCTAGGACAGTTTTTTTTTGACTCCGAACTGTTTTTCTTCAAGCAAGTCTCATTGTATACAATACATGAATTTGATACGAGAAAGTACAAAAAAATTTATCTTCATTACTTGAGCATGTCATCAGACATCATTATACAAAATGAGAAAATCGCTATGATGATCATCATAATCCCTATAATTCATCTCTCCGATCGCTATGAGAACATTTCATCTGAATTGACATAACTGAAAGAAGCCCCTTGTGTTATACATCAATACAACCAACGCAAAAACAAAACATTATATATGCCTCTTATTTGCAGACGAAAGTGAAACAAAGTCAGATCTGCGGAAGTATTTTCTTTTTTAAGCTGCAACTTGCGTGACAAGTCGACACTTCCTTCATGCTGAAACAATTGCAAGGAACGTACACCGTAGACAAAGGCAGAAGGACAATGCATCTATAGATCTAACTGATATTTAAAAATATCCAAGTTTTATGGTAGCGCACAATTTAAAAAGTTTGCTCACAAAAAACAACACTACTTTTTTTTAGGTTACAAGTGCAGTTACTATTCAAACACTTAATTTTCTTACTGCCTGCCAGAGCAGTACAGTTACAGCACACATCTTGGCGTGGTTACTACCACAATATTTATTCATCTTTCTGCCTTCCAGAGCAGTAGAGTTACAGCACACATCTTGGCGTGGTTACTACCACAATATTTATTCATCTTTCTGCCTTCCAGAGCAGTACAGTTACAGCACACATCTTGGCGTAGTTACTACCAAAATATTTATGCCTCTTACTGCCTTCCAGAGTAGTGCAGTTGCAGCACACATCTTCTTGAGCCAAGTCGGCGTGTAGGCATATGGTGTACAGCGTGTACGGGTGCAGATCGTCCAGATGATATCCAGAAAGCGACCCTGGAAAAATTCGAAGATAAATGATCCCGAAGAATAAAGAGATGAAAATTGTTCCCCATAATCATGCACATGCAGACACTGATCAAATTGTGGGAGACAAACCGGCATTAAAACTGGATTCTGAATAAACGTACCAAATGAGAAACTATTCATGAATCATTTGTACGTTGCTTCTTACAAATAAGCGAGGAATGAACGAACACAAGAAGAGCACGAAAATTTTTGTTAAAATAACATTATATAAGAAATATTCAAGAGAACTAGTTCAGTGTTCAAAACATACGTCAAATAATTATTGTACTTTAGCGAAAGCAACCGTATAGCCTAATTACGCGCTGAAAAGACTCGATAGTTTTTCCCTGAGCTCATATCTGGCTGGGGTATTTTTTATCTTCTGTATCTAGTTATTAAACTAAAATTTCCTAAAAAAATCGAAAAATTGGCAAATTTTTCTTACGCAACGATATTTTCAACCAACTCAGAGTAAACTTCATGGGTGGAAATGGTCAGCTCCTGTAGCGGCTGACTCCTGAAAATGATCAACATCTGCTCGTCAGGAACGCTCATTTTTGTTGCGTTTAAAATCAACTTAATTTTGCCCTGGAAACGCAAAACATGAGAAGATTTTGCCCAGGAAACGCCCAAAATAACAAGATTTTACCCTAGAAACGCAAAACATAAAAAATTTTGCACTGAAAATGTTAAACATGAAAATATTTTGCCTTAGAAATGCAAAACATATAATTTTGCCAAGGGAATGCGAAATATGAGTGAATTTTGACCTGGAAATGCAAATGATGAGGCAATGGAGTCTCTTTGGCAATTCTCATTCAATGTCTGTCCCTTTTCAAGTGCAAAATGAGAAGTTTGGTGAAATAGTGGAATAAAAAGTTTCATCCTAACTCGACCTGTCGTTACGCATGGACGTTTGAAGCCTTTTAGAACCAATTGGAAGAATGGATTTAATAACATTACGTGAGTAGAAATTTTTCGTCAGGAGCATCATTTGTCAGTGTCGTGATGACAACCCGAGAGAGATGCACCGCTCAATTCAACATGTGAAGATCACAAGCTCATCATGCAACAGAGCTCGTACTCATTTGAAAGATTTCTCATTTTGTTTTGAAATTTCTTACGAATGTGTCGAGTCTTCCATCTGAAATAAATTTTTTTCACAATTTACGTCTTCATATTTCCCTTTAAGTTTCTTTTATGTCATCCCATTAAATCCATTGCTTCAATTTATCAGGTTCTCTTCATACCTTTAGAATGATTAAATCATTATTTCCACTATAATTGACGTTTATGTTACACTTTAGGACCATACCGCATTTTAATGTATTTCTTGGCTTTGATCTCGTACGTTTCATTCCCTTTATTTCATAAGACAGTTATGAAGCACCAAATTTCAGTGTGCAAATGTAGAACATAAGGAATATAAACCTGAAAACATACTTAAATGGGAGTTGTAGAACGATTACTCTTTCACATCAAAATAGCTCGCTCAAACTATTTTCCTCAAAAAGAGATAGGATTATCAATGCTTACAAAGCAAATCAACTCATATAAGCTAATTTGCTCAAAAGAGAAAGTATAATCAATGCATACAATGCAAATCAAACGCAGTTAGATTAATTTCCTCAAAAAGAGGAAGAATACCTACGCTTACAAAGCGAATCAAACTCATAAAAACTAACTTTCTCAAAAACAGAATTTACCATCAACACTTACTAAGCGAATCAAAATGCCATAGCTATTTGACATCCTGAGCCAAAATACCACGCACCATTTACGGGCACCGAGCCATTAAAGAAGGCGTTGGGTTCCCACAGTGATGTGCCGTACCACAGCAAGTCATAGCCGCCGCTGCTGCTGCACTTGCCCGACGCACCCCATTCTACCTGAATTTCTGACTCGGACTCCGTTGTACAGGAAGTGCTCGTCGGACCTGAAATAAAAGAGCATTGAGACATGATTAAATTTTGCTGAGTGAGGTTGCATAATATTTAGGTTGTCTATAAATAAGCCGCTTTTCATTTGCCTCCCTGAGTAAACGGGTGGCTTCTTTGTGAATGCATAGGCTTCCTTTCTGCCAGGAACTGGTTCACGTTAAGTATGTGAAGACTGATGCTATAGCTGCAGTCTAATGTTGGTCAGCATCGTGAATTGCGGTACTTTAGGAACCTCTAAATTCTTGACCCAGAAAAAGGACTTCAGCCGCTTAGGTTGCTGATACTGTAATTTCTGGAAGATGCTAATTCTTCTAGTGACCTTGTGTACAGACGAAACAAACACTGTCAGCACACATGACTAAATTAAAATTGAAGATTACTGCAATACTAATGAAACAACCGAGAAAGTAACTTTAGTATCACCAAAATTAGTTTTAAAAACATGTAAATTTACAACGTGGAACGTTCCAGTAATTCAGAATTCTGAAAATAATTGGAAACGAATAAGTTTTAAACAAAATTAATTTAAAAGAAAAATTTTGTTGCAGTACAAAATTTGAACGCTAAAACCAAATGATCGAAATGTTTTTTCGCAAGGACATATCATGAGAAGATATTATGCTCAATCTAAAATAGACTTTGTTAGACCTTTGATTTGCAATTAGAATTTGGAAAATTAAAGGGCATTAAAATTACAGCATATCCCAAAAGATCACTAAGTCTGCATGACGCACCGAAAAACATATTCATCCAACATGCCCATTTTAATGGGAGTGTTTCGAGGTAGTGATTTCTCTCATGGAAACGTGAATACTGTGCTTCGATTCAACGAGTAAATCTAAACCAAATTGAAGAAGTTCCCGCATCATCGACGTCGACAAATTTTGGAAGAAGACATGGATTTTCTAATATAATTACCAGAATATCCAGTTGCAACGGCCTCTGTAGCTGGATCTCCACTGCCAGCGAGGTTGATGGCAGAAACTTCCACTTCGTATTGGGAACAAGGTTCTATGCCTTCAGTGATGTTTGTGCATGTTTCCTCAATGGCTGAGAACTGCCACGTACAAGCTGTGCAGTTCTGCTCGACGTAACTAACATTGTAGGTCGTGACAACACCGTTTGCTTCGGTTGGTTCGAACCATTCTATGTAAATCGAGGATGGAGTTGAAGATGAAGTTTTGATCACCGGTGCGTTGCTCTCTGAAAAATACGTACTTAGTAGTAACGTTTGAAACTTTTGAATAAATCCTGAACAAAGGTACCATGAACTAACGACGTATTTCAACGAATTGGGCAGCGTATTCTTGCTATTAACACCGAACTTAAATTTGACTACCAACAAAAAAAAATCTAGTACAAATAAATGCCACTTAGAAACGTAAAAATTACTGCGAAAATTATATATTACACATACCGCTGGAAGCGAAGCCATCTAAAGCCATCTATTTCATATACCGCTGGAGACAAAGCCATCTAACGTAAGCAATTAACACATTACATTTAATCAACTGACTAGCTTCATCAGTAGTGAGGCTGCACAGGTCTGAGAGGCCGCTTTCTGTTGTTACTTCGAAGTCGTATTGGGTGCCGGGGATTGTGTCTTCAATGGGGATGGTAAAAAAGTTTTCCTGGTCCACTGGTTTTGCTTCGGAGCTTTCGCTCTCGTTCCTCCAATTTACTGTATAGTTATACTTCACAAAATACTGCGTTTCTATGCAGTTTACGTAAATTCTATTCCAGGAGATCGAGATGTTAAATTCGTCCCAAGTACAGGCGAGATCCAACTGAGGGTTTTCTGAAGAAAATGAGAGTTAGCAGATTATGGATTATATCATCAGTTAGTATAAGCCTTCCTAATGGCATTGAATATATTCAAAATCTAGTGAAGAGGAAGGCTCCATTTAATGTGGAACACAGAGAACGGGGAATCTATGCACAACTCAATTCCAATCTGAGACCTCTTACGCTTACGAATAACAGAAGGGAAAAAGTATGCAAAATAAGAGAAAAGTTGAAAAGAAAGTAGTAGGTGCTGAAAAAAATCAGCAGGGACCAGAAACGATGGTTAAAGACAAGATGAAAAACCATTACATTTTTATAAAAAATGTTTGTTTAATTTTCAGCTCGGGACCTCACATTTTCTAAAGTAAGATGCGATACTCATAGATACAATAGTTGTTTACTCCCTGAGGAGGGAAAGCTTGCAAAATTTTGAACCTTTTTACGCCATCAAAGTTTCACAAGAACCATCACAGCAAGGATGCATAAGCGGTTTGATACCTCCAGGTATCTCGTAGAAATGACTTTAACTGTTGAGAAATAAATGTCATAAACTTCCTCTTTTGTTTCCACATTTCATCGTTTCTCTTTAGTGGGTATGAAAATCCCGCTCTGAACACAGAAAAAAACACATGTGTTACAACTATGCTTTTGATTTTGAGAGTAAATTTACCAAGACTTGAATTTAAGCAAAAGATCTCACCTATTAAGTCAGCAATATCGGATGAAAACTTTTCGAGCGTTAGCTTCAGTCGATCATAAAACGGCGAAACGTCGGTGCAGAGTGTTAACTTTTTTGTTGTTTTAATTTCTGAAGTTTTCTATGAGGAATAAAATGAAATCAGAATCAAAAATTTTCATTGAGTTACTAAATGACGCTAGGTTACTGTTTATTTCAGATCCTATATCTTTTTGGTTTTCTCACAGTTGTCGTTGTAGAAAATGGTTGCTCTCACAAACTCACTTCCCAAAGGTAATGTGTTCCTCATTGCTCAATTATTGTTCGCACATTCACAGCCACACGATGGAAATTCACGTCAATGCGTGCTAGCACAAATTGAATGTGACCAACTGATTTTTAAAAATTAAGTAAATTAAATTTTAGTGACACGTGTTTCACCCGACGTCCATTGATTTGGTTTATTTTATCAACGTTGTTCATTATAATACAGGTGGAAAGTATTCATAGACGCCGAATACTTTAATTTAAAATGAACGAATATAAGCAACATGACCGAAGAATTCAACGATCTCAGCACTTCCCTGGATTTCGTGATATAAATACGAAGATTGTGAAGTGTCTGCCTCTTAGAGTCGGTAATTTGTCAGCCTGTAACTTTTCGTCGACCAAAACGTTGTTTGGACACACTTTGGTAAATTTTCAACATCAATCACAACATTCGTAAAATACAATTTCTTGTAGGCTGAGATTTAATATGGAAAAATGTCTACTCAACATTTTTGGGGTTAGTTAGTAGTCAGTAATAAAAGTGCTGCTATTGTTTAGCTACATAGATCATGAAGCCAAGACAAAATAGGGTATTACCAAATTGATGAAGGTAATGAAATCTACCGCTTAACAAACTCATAGTTTGTTTTTCATAAACTTAATACAACTCTAATGTCTTTTCACGTTGGCTTGATTTTCAACATCTTTTTATTCAACTAGTCAGTGAAAATATCGGATTAACTCCAAGAAGCCAATGCAGATGTCAATTAAAAATTTCAGTGGAAAAACCAATATGAATTTTGACAAAATAATTCATTTGTCTCCTAAAGATGTAAAAGTGCATGTGACTCCCAAACATGCTCAAGGAAAAAACTACTAGTGTTGGTCATTGCTGTATACAAGATAGAGAATGCGCTCAAAGCTGACATCTTGTGCTTAGGCGCGAAACTTTTCACGGATGAGATAAAATTCAAAAAACGAATAATGAAGAACAACAACATTCCTCTGCGCGTAGATTTCCCTGATTCCTCAGGAACAGTTTTTCTGATCGATCACATCTAAGCTCTAATTTAAAAATTACAGATGAGTTTACTCATATTATCTTTCAACATGGTACAAAAATTCTCACAGTAAATAAGTTCTAACGAAAAACAGAATAGCGTTCCGCAAAATAACTTATTCTATCACCCGTCAAACATGACTCATCAAAAATGTTTGGAGTATTTTCTGGGGTTTCAAAGCAATCAAATGTGCACTTCTCCATTGACTGATCTTAACGAAATAAATTCATCTGTTTGGTCTGCAGCCTGTGGCTCTACACAGCAACTAAAGCTATGAAGCATTTCTTACAGTCTATAAGAGAAAACTTTCTACGATATGCTTGAAGAATAAAAACAGATAAAATTCAACTCTAACTGAGCATTTGATTCGGAAAATACTGGGACAAGCCGAATTATGATTGGCCAAGATGAAATTGCCTCAATGTTACGAAAAATCAATGATGTATTTATTTTAGTGGTCTACCGATTTCACGTCAAATTTTGCATTGTGTCGCTTGTATTTTTCTTTCCGATTTCAAGTCATAAGAAAAATACAAGCGACAAATATTTTTCATTACGACTTTCATTATGATGCGACATTAGTGTCAATATATTGTTCCCACAACATGTTTCGTTCTGACTGTACTCAGTTTGAGATAAGCATCACGTCGTCTATTAACTTGCAAAATTAAATTCGGCTTAAATTACAGCGCCTTTGTCATCTTTTAGTTGCAATGAAACAATATTCTCACCAATACCGTATTAGTTTCATATACATCATTTTTTAAACTGCTAGCTACAATGAAAAATCATCCACATCAGTATAGTTTTGGCTCCATGCACATGACTCTTTGAAGCCGTTAGCTGCAATGAAAAACTTATCCCTTTCGAAAAAAAAAATTAGCTTTGTGTTCATCATTTTTCTAACCGGTAACAGCAGTGAAAAATTATTCCCATCAACACCGCCTTAGCTTCATCACCATAATTTTTGTAACCTGCAATGAAAAAGTTATCGACCTCAATACCGTTTTAGCCCATGGACATTATTCAATAATCAAATTTGCTGAGTTTCTGCTGTGGGGAATTCCCAGCTGTACCATGACCGATGGTGGAGCCGACTGTTGTGTCGCTGCCGTTGCCGAGGCCCGCTCCGTTCACGGCCCTAACCCTGAACTCGTAGTCAGTGCACTCGTCCAGCTCTGACACCGTGCCTGAGGAAGTGCTGGTATTCACTGAAAAAATGTCTTCGGTTGAATTTTTGCGATAGTCAATTTGGTAGCCTTCTATTACGCCATTCGCCGCCTGAGGAGGATCCCATCCGATAGTGATGGATGAGCTCTGCGACTCCAAAACAGTGACATTTTGAGGAGCACTGGATTCTGTTCGGGATCAAGGTTACATATACGATTATTAAAGACGCTTGTCGTTAAAACTAAAGGGTTATGGCGGTATTATGGCTTGTGTGATTCTTACATCAACAACTGACGGCCATGGAACTTGAAATAATCTGATTCATGACTATTAAGGAGCTTTAACTCACTTTTCAACTATTTTATGGGGCAAACACTTTTTGACAACGAGTGCTGTGCACTGAATGAAATTACTAATTAAAGTATACAAATGCACATGCAATGACGTACGAAATATTACGCTAAGCCAGTGAAGAAAGAGTTTTTCGTAAAACAAAATAATTTAACATGGGTCAACATCCCATTAGGTGTGAAGAAAGATTGCAGTATAACTGACTTCCACAGCACGCGTACAAAAGTGATATATTCATCTCCGTTTCGAAGCGCCGTTTGAATTTTTTCCGAGCAGCTTCATCAAATACTTGTGCACGCACATAATAAGAAAAAAGAGGCGGCTTGTGCTGTTCCAGAAGCAAAGAAGTGTTTAAAATAAATCTGTTAGATACAAGAGGTTATTTAAAAAGGTGAGTGAAAGTGTAATAACTAACGGAGAGATGCGAAGTGAAAGAAATTTAGCGAGTTGAAATAATTCGAGTCTTTTTGACAGACGCCTGACTGATGTCTTAGAATGATATGCAATTTACTATATGATTTGGCGTCTGAATGTCTCAAATTTAAAGGCTCGACTGACTGCCAACAGGCATTTAATGAACGAGTTCAACATTTTTATCTCGTAAAACATGATATTATTTTCATTGAAAAAACAGTATATGTAAAACTCATTCTTATCTCACTTCGTGTCATAATTATCAGGATGCGACAGTTTATCAAAATGTATTTGGATATAATTAGAAGTCTTTTTAGTATGCGAAATAACGCTAACGACTAATCTCGATTCACAAAAAATACTCATAGTTCTTTTAAAATAATCGTAAAAATTGTCTAATCATCGCAGCCATGATTGCGCCTTCTAAAGACGATGTCGCCGATAAGGAAGCCTCCACCTTCTCATCAGACTCACTTCCGAAATACCAAAAACCTAAGCATGAACGAAAATTCTATGACTCATTTACGAAGCCGAATTTCTGGTCAGACATTTCTTATGAGTTTGTTGTAATGGATTCCAACACCGAAAACCTTAGCATAAACGAAAATTTCATGATGGCATTACGAAATCGAATTTCGGTTAAATATTTCCTACAAGTTCTTGCAATGGCTCCAAAACTCAAAAAAGATGCGAGAAACGGAAAATCGCAGGCAGTTGATCATGTGACTAAATTAACCCCACATTTAAGAGAGTACTGTAAAGTTCCAGTGAGAGCAAATTGCTACCACTAACAATCGTTTCAGCAAGATTTTACCTCTTGTGAGATTTTACCTTTAAACATCTTTATTTTGCCTCTTGTTTGTACACTACATAGTTATTCAGTAATTTACAAGCACTAATTACCTTTCTGCAGCGTTTCGCACGTAGTTTGAGCAAGCACACTCGAGGTATTGTACTCCTCGTAGAACGCGGCCACTTGGAAGTCATACTTAGCATAAGCCAACGTCGGACTTAAAGTGAATTCTAAATCATTGACAGTGCTATTGTTCGCCATGGAATCGTCGCTCCACAAGGACGTTCCTTGCCAGGAGACTCTGTAGTAATCGACATGGCAAGTCTCGATTGGCTTGGACCAGCTCAGTGACAGTCCGTCTTGGGTGACGGAGCACAAAAGAGAGACAGGTGGAATCGAATCTGAAAGTCATCAGAAATTTAAAGAGGAAGGAGTAGCAGGCAATCCAAAAACTACGAGCGCATTGCAAGGATATCCACAAATCTAAGTGAAAAAATCGAACATGAAATAATTTTTGAAGTTTCTCAGTGCGCTACTGAAACCACATACTCAAAAAGAAGACGGCATATACTCTGGTTTTAGAAAAACGACTTTCTATTTACTTTTATCATAGGTAATTTAAGATTTGAATGCAAATCGAGATTTATTTTTCTCTTTCTGTACGTAAGTGGTTGATCTTAGAAGAAGCGAAACTTCAACACTCGGTACGAAGTAATATTAATATTATTAAGTAAATCAAGAACGGAGTACATGGAAGCGAGTGTAGCCTCCTAGCAGTATCAAATCAGACGTAATCCATAAGCTACCATTAGTAACGTACACATTTTGGCTACGAAATTCAGATTCTACTGTGCAAACGTTGTCTACAGCTCATGGCTAAGTATCGTAGATGAAGTACTAGCATTTGAATTAGAACCTCATACTCATTACGAAAGAAAGTTTCATCAAACGTAAAATTTTCCAAGCTCATCGACTACCTGTCTTCTAGAGTTCTGTAGAGACAGTAGGCCGTAAATACAGTGGGGGTAAAATAAAACAACACGTTGATTAAATCGCCAGATTCCACATTTTTAAGCCACGGACAACTAAGAAAATTGGACTATATGTGAATGAACAATAGTATAAATTGTTAAAAGTATGCCTAAAACTCATAAATAACGAATAAAGAAAGTATAAACGAACATGTATAATAAATATCTGAGCAAAAGTTTACAACACATTTCAAGATATACATACATTAATACTTCGTTGCATAGCCCTTATTATTAATTATGATTTCGAGATGTTTGGAGCAGTTCACTCCCAGCCTTTTACAAGTTTTGGGTGCAATCTTATTTCATTCAATACTAATTTTTTTAGGTTCAGTGTTGTTTTTGAGATCTCTCTTCTAAATTTTCAATTTCAATTCCCTCCAGAAGTTTTAGATCAGATTCAAATTCGGGGATTGATTTGAAAATTCTTAAATGTTTATCTTCTTCATCTTCAACCTAACCTTGGCTTCATTTGCAGTATGTTTTTGATAGTTGTCTTGTTGGTTAGTTCATCCACCTTTCAATTTTAACAAGCGAGCTGATGGTAGGAGTTGCTCTTTCAATATTTCACGATATTTTCTGCCATTCATGGTTTCTTCACTGA
>JACJUY010005386.1:38711-54392 GCA_014220935.1 Platorchestia sp. MABIK | reverse complement strand
TGCGTCTGCAGGTGGTGTGTGAACACTGGCATGCGTCTGCAGGTGGTGTGTGTATACTGGCATGCGTCTGCAGGTGGTGTGTGTATACTGGCAGGCGTCTGCAGGTGGTGTGTGTGTATACTGGCATGCGTCTGCAGGTGGTGTGTGAACACTGGCATGCGTCTGCAGGTGGCTTACAATGTGTCTGCAGGTGGCTTACAATGTGTCTGTAGGTGGCTTACAATGTGTCGGCAGGTGGCTTACAATGTGTCTGCAGGTGGTCGAAAGTTGCCGTCTTTTCTTCAAATCATATTAAATAATCATGCTTTTCTCCTGGCAGCGATGTATAGAGATAAAATTGGAGTGATACGTAGAGTGTTGTTTGGAGCGGGGTTTGGAGTGGGGTATGAAGCAGGGTTTGAAGCGGGGTTTGACGCGGGGTTTGAAGCAGGGTTTGGAGCAGGGTTTGAAGCGGGGGTTGAAGCGGGGTATGGAGCGGTGGGTACCGAGTAAAGAGAGGGGTGCTTGCGTAACAGTTTCATGTTGAATTTCTTTTTTGTCTCTGACCTCGATTTCATTTTCTTTAATTTTTTATTTCTTGGTTTTAAACTAAATCATCTTTCAGTGAAATGATGAATTGAAAAATTTGTATTTCTTGAATGAGCTTTTTGAATATTTTAAAATAGTTTTTAGCTGGATTATAATATCAAACTCTCGTGAAATTTCAATTTAGTGTTTGGAACAGTTTTGCTATTGTATTTCCATTGTATTGTTTACAATGTGTTATTATTATATGTATTATGTTATATATTATGATATAATTTGTTATGAAATTATAAATCATGATATTATATGTTATGATATTATATGTTATGAAATTATATATTATGATATATATTCTGAAATTACATATTATGATATTACACTGCGATACTTTATAATACAAGGACAAAGTTTCAGCGCTGCAATAGGACTTGATTTTCACTGTACATTGAAGGTTTGAAAAACTACTTCACTTGTGTTGGACCGACAATCTCGCGTTCCGAGATACAAGTACAGTTAAACATTGAAAAACTTCGAAATAAAAAGGTATCATTGCAGTCTGAGGTACGCCTCTGATGCTAAAAGCACTCCACTGGTTTTTTATTTTCTTTTTTTCGGATTTTATGCAGTTTTTATTTTTTTGAGTGGGAATCCAGAGTGGGCCTTCCCTGAGTGGGCATTGCCTGAATGGCAACACTCTTATTTACTAAATTGAAAACCTGTTCTAAAATTAATTCACTGATTACGTGCCTAAATAAACGTGTTTCATTTTAAATTCCTACACCAGTCAAATAATTTAAATCAACTTAAATTAAAAAAAAAAATCGTCATTGTCGTGTAAATTTTCTTGGACACTTGAAAAAAATTTCTTCTTTCATTTTTGTGCTGGTTTGCGGTGAGCATCACGTCTGAAAACATGACGAACATCTTGTCATCTTTAATGTTCTGAGATAAGAATAACATTATTGCATGTAGGATGCCATATATATCGCGAAATATAACTAATCGCGAAGACAAAAAGTTATACTTTAAGCCACCCATTGTGACGAATGTAAGTGAAGATATTGTTCATATATTGCTTGTAATGAATAAATTTTGAATGATTCATGGGATAGGATGTTTTAACCGTTTGTGTACTTGACTGTATATTTCCCTCTGTTCTGCCATAGAACTTCGATCGTTTTTATTCGTTTTTAATCTTTTCACAACACATTATGGGAGAATTGTAGCTTTGATAAGTTGCAGTGCATCTGAGCACATAGCCGTTGAACCGCAAATTAAAGTTTGGTTCGTTAGTTAAAGTAAATTTTCTTGTGTTTGGTATGTTAATTAAAAACAATTTACTTGTATTTGATACGTTAATTTAAGGCAGTTTACTTGTATTTGAAAGGTTAATCAAAAATAATTTACCTGCATTCGATACGTTAACTGAAAACGATTTACTTGTGTTCGATACGTAAACTAAATACAATTTACTTGTATTTGATACGATAACTAAAGACAATTTACTTGTGTTTGATGCGTTAACTATAGACAATTTACTTGTGTTTGATACGTTAACTATAGACAATTTACTTGTGTTTGATACGTTAACTATAGACAATTTACTTGTGTTTGATACGTTAACTATAGACAATTTACTTGTATTTGATACGATAACTAAAAACCATTTACTTCTGTTTGATACGTTACCTATAGACAATTTTCTTGTGTTTGATATGTAACTAAAAACAATTTACTTGTGTTTGATACGTTAACTATAGACAATTTACTTGGATTTGATACGATAACTAAAGACAATTTACTTGTGTTTGATACGTTAACTATAGACAATTTACTTGTGTTTGATACGTTAACTAAAAACAATTTACTTGTGTTTGGTTCGTTAGTTGAAGTGGATTTGATTGTGTCTCAAGAACGAGTTCTGTTTATGTGCTGACTTGAGTTGGGCGCCGCTGCTGATCGATCGTTCCTCCACTGCCATAAAACTAAAGGGATGCTGAAATTCTATCTCCTAAAGTGTGTGTAGGTGCACTAAGGATTCTAATATACACGTGAGCCCTATAAGCAAAGTCGGAGGAAATAACATGACTATTTTATAGCCCTAACAGCTCATTTACGGCACCTGTTGTGTTTATTATGCATGAACAAAGCCACGTTCGTTGCTATCATTGAACCTCTCTCCGATGAACCCATCAATGTTTGCAGAAACAAATAAACAATTTCACATTTCTTCGACTGTCTTCGCTCTGTCATACGACTGCGTATTTTATGGATTTCTTTAAAAAAAAAAAACATTTTAACTTTTCTTCCTTTCGCAATGTTATACGGCTGCATATTTTATGAATTTCTTTTTCCAAGCAAGTAAACAATTTAACTTTTCTACTCTTTGCCATACGACTGCATATTTTATGAATTTCTGCAAACAATTACACAATTTAACTTTTCTTCGTTTTGTTATACGACTGCGTATTTTGTGAAGGTCTCGGCACCTCTTATTGACTTGTATTGAATAATAGAGTGCGAGCGCTAAAGAGACTGTCGGTGTTTAGTAAACATTTGGCGTCATTAGCGAGCTCTATTCTTAGAGCGTCGATGCAGCAGGACAGCTTCAGACTGTCTTATCCTGCAACACTGGCTTCGAACTCTAAACTTTTCAAGGAACTTAGCTTCCCAGTTGATGGATAATGTGGATTGATCCTTGTTCGGATGCCACCTTTTGATAATGTCCCTGTCTTAGAGATACCTGAGGGTAGTCAGTTGATCGATAAAAGGCCATATTTTCTGAGGCTGGTTATTCCGTTGGAATCTTTCTGGTATTCAGGGATAGGAGAGAACGTCAGATTTGCTGACTGTTAAAGCTGTAGTTTCTGAGGCTGGTTATTTCGTTGGAATCATCCTGGTATTTCAGGGATAGGAGAGGAGTCAGATTTGCTGACTGATAAAGCCGTAGTTTCTGAGGCTGGTTATTCTGTTGGAATTTTCCGGGTATTTCAGGGATAGAGAAGTCAGGTTTGCTGACTGAAATTTATTAAGTCGAGGGGTGTCAACAGTTTTTCTGTTGCTGCAATAAAGGTCCAATTATTTTCAGAATTTCAGGTGGCTGGCTGCGTGGCGAAGTAGCGAAACTTTTGCAATATAAGTCAAGCGAAAAAGCGATTGAGCTAACAAGTTAACGAAAATTTGAAAATCGTGACAGAAGTCCGTTCCCCAAGTATTTGTGATACGCGAGCTCAGTTTATTCGAGGGAAGAATTATTTTCCCTCCGTAGTACAGAGGCACCAGTCGACCGATCTTGGCGATGGCTTAACGCCAGTGAAATTTAATTCGCCGGTTATCCTGAAAACTTTCTTCAAACTTCAAACATTGTGATGAATTTTACTTCTCAATGTAACTTATTCACCGGTTATCCTGCACAACTTGTTTCAATCTCCAAACATTTCGAGGAACTTAGTTTCCTTAGTGTTATTTATTCGCTATAGTTTCTGTACTTTTAGCCATTCAAGCCCAGCCTTTACACCGGGCGGCTAATATCGTAGATGCTTAGACGAAAAAATAAGGCTCAGGACTAGTATCTGCAACTTTCGTGAACTGTATCGTGCTTTACCAGCGTTTACAATCCGCGTCATAGATTTGACTGTCACGAACACTATGAGTGTCTGTTACTCTTAAGCAGATGATTGATTTAGAAAGTTTTGAATTTTGCTTTAATATTTTTCTCGATTCATATACTGTTGGAAGCACTCCATGAGTCTTTCTCTTCCTCTTTAAAGTAAATATAGTGATTTTAAAAAGTTTGTTTTATATATGTTTTATTCGTCTACATTCTTGAGAAAACACTTCATGAGTGTCTATTATTTTCAGATATTAACTGTAATATTATTGTAGCATGAATTTATCAAGTTAAAGTTAGGTATCAATTTCTTAATACAGCCATTGATAGAATAACGCAGCATCTATTTCTTTCGAAGCAACGTAAATCAAGTTCGCAATTTTAAAATTTGACAATTAAATTTCTATTCATGTGGTGCTAGGAGTATTTTCCGAAAGCAAGTATGCAATTTAACAAATTGGCAACCAAATTTCCATTGGTGTGACCAATTTCAAAATTTTACTGTCAAATTTCTACTCATGTGATTCCAAGATTATTTTCGTAGAGCAAGTACGCAATTTTAAAATTTTGCAATCAAATTTCTATTCATGTTATCAATTTTAAGATTTTGTTTTCAAATTGCCTTGGTGTTCCCAATTTCAAAATTTAGTTCACAAATTTCTATTCATGTGATGCTAATATTACTTTCCGCGTGACTAAAGCGACCCCGCCCCCAGCAGGAGCGCAGGGGGCGCCGCCCCTGGTGACGTGTGCCGATGGGTCCGCCCTCGTTCATCACCTGCTTCGTGTGCCAGAGAGGCTTCGGCTCCCAGTCCATACACATCCACGTGCCTTCCTGCCTCGACAAGTGGCGTAAAGACAATGATAAGAAACGAAAGTGAGTCAACTCCGTGACACTCAATAACTAAATGAATCATGCTTGTGTAAGCAAATGTAGAATCGTGGTTGTTTTTTTTAAGAATGTGGATAATCGTGGTTGTTTCTGTTAAGCAGATGAATAATCTTAATCATCCTCAAGCAAAGAAATAATCATGGTTCTTTCTGCTAAGAAAATAAATAATCATGGTTGTTCCTATCGAGCTAACAATTATTCATGGTTGTTTCTGTAAAGCAAATAAATAATCATGGTTGTTCCTGTTAAGCAAGAGAAAAATCTTTGTTGATTCTGTTAGACAGATATGTTAAGCTAAGAAATAATCATGGTTGTCCCTGTTAAGAATGTGCAGATGTGTTAAGCAAAGAAATAATCATGGTTGTCCCTGTTAAGAATGTGCAGATGTGTTAGGCAAAGAAATAATCATGGTTGTTCCTGTTAAGTAAGGTCGTGGACCTGAGTGGAGTGTTTCATAATTAAATAACCATTGAGTGACGTGTTTAATAATTCAGCTTTCGGAGTGCAGGCTGGAAAGTTCACATGTCTGAGGCCTAATGTCAGACTGCGGTTAAAGTTTGGTATCGTTCGCAGTGTAGATCTTACGCCATCACCAACACTAGAATTCTCGGTCGAATTGATGCGAAGTGAAATTTGCAAGGATAATTTTGGCAAATATTCATGAAACATTGGCTTCGAAGTACAAAATCAAACCGATGAAGTGAATTGAGTGGAAAAACAGGCGACTCTTTTGAGGTTTTGTGCTATTTTTTTATTGAACTGGGCGCTGTTTAAAGCGTGCGTTGTCGCCGGATTTAATTGAAATACTGGTTCGCGCGTCCGTAGATATATGTGAACTATCAGCAACTATCTGCACCTGATCTGCAATTTGTAATTGAATTAAAAAGTTGCATCCTGTTGTTTTGTGCCCATTAATCAAACTTCGAGTAGCGAGGAACAATGGCTTCTACTTATTTAACGGTGATTTTGCGTTGCTATTTTTAATGCGTAGAGTCACCGAGCTAGAAAAGTCTTTCTTTGTCTTCTAGCGACTTTGATAATTCAGTTCCGTTTAAGGTCACAACAGCTAGACTCGCTGTAAAGCAGAAACTGAATCAGTAAACTGGCACACAAATGCGTTCCCTTGAATATTCAATGAGTATAAGTTTGCAAATATTATACTTTAACCGTGCGACGAAATTTTTTCACACCTGTTGAAGTTAAAAAAAAATCTTCATTTAACTACCACTTAACAACCAAAAAAAATTTTTTTAAAAATAGCCCAAAATTGCGACTGAACAGAAAAAAGCCGCTATGCCGTTTTTTAGTTTAAACCTGAACCGCTTGACGAGACGACGTAGGTTGAATGGAGCAAATAAAGGCTCATCTAGCGAAACAAATGGTGAGAGTCCGGACAGTGTAGAAGACAGAGACGAGGAACAGAGAAACAAAACTGAAGATGAGCAAGAAGAAATTCATGAAGCAGACCACGATGGGGCGGAAGCAGAGACTGGCGAGGACGGTATTCAGAGGTAACGTTACGAATGATATCTCTTACTAGGGTACAATGACGGGATTCGATGTTCTCTTTAGACAGATCTTCCAGATCTGGATGGCAAACAAAATATCCACCCTAATAGTACACGCGATTAAAATATTATTGTACTTGTGCACTGGTGAAACTCGTATCACAGATATGATCATTGAGCATTCGTGAGTGTGGGAGACGGAACAACCAATTTAATGTGGTCAATGAGATTCCCATCTTGATAACATAGGAGATGTTACGCACAAAAAACACAAATTTATTTCTCTATAAATAAAGTTCATGTTACACCTGGCGTACTATTATAGAGTACTGATAGGTTTGAAATATCATCGTGGTGATTTTGCCCTTTAGGTCAAATGTTTTTTCGTACATGGCAAACTTTAAATCGAATTTCAGAAGGAATTACGTGAGACTAAATAGTTGAAGTCAGCGATTTATTTATTGAGTTAGAATTCCGCTTACACGCCTTAGTAACGGCACTTAACTCATTGTCTCAGTATAATTTATGTATACTAGTGCACACGTGCTCTTCGGCATTAGTCTGAAAAATTTCACCCCTTCTTTCTCGAGTTGAATTCTCTCGTGCCACTCAATGTTGTCATGCGCTATGACGAAGAATTTCCTCTCTTCTTTCATGTGTTAAGCTCTCTTTAGCTACTCGTTGTTGCTCAGCATTATTCCGTAGAATTTCCAAACGCCGGTCAAGGGTCAATTTAACTCTAGCTTTTCGTTGGCGAGCAGCATTGCTTCGTCTTGCCATTTCGCGTCGTTCATCCGATCGTCTTCGTGTTTTCTTGCTGTCGGAGTCTTGCTACTTCTCTCTTGCGGTTGGACACATTTCTATCTTTGGTGGCCTCTTTTGTCGAAATTTTATTCTGAAATGTCGTCTATTATCTCTTCAAAGCTTTTCAAGAAAGTCACAATTTCGAAAACAATAACTCAAGTTCCAAAATCTTGGGCCTTATACCCAGTGGTAGCCAGGTTACTGGTCGAACGAGTTTAAAACATTTCTTTTGCATTATCAATTAAAAATTTCAAAGCGACTTGATGAATTTCAACAGAGAAAGCTCCATAGAAAATTTCTATTCTAAAAATAAGCCGATTGCGTATTGTGGATACCATAATCAAGAGGGGGTCACACAGACGGAGAGACGGACGGACGGACGGGGCTACTTTCATATTAGTGATAATCAATATTATCACTTATTACTATTAGTGATGATATTGAGTACAATTTCTGATATGAATTTGCCACTTCAAAAATTCCGTTTTCACACACAATTTCGATAACTGTATTTCATAAAGTTATTTATTATTATTTTTCGAAGTTCTTAAAATTTTTTTTGTTAAGATGCATCACCTATCATGTTCCGAAATAATGACCAACATAAGTAGTATAACACTAACTTCTGCGCACTAAGTAACAATCGTAACGCTTTAAAAAAATATGTACATTGCAAATTATTTACTTTTTACTCTCAATCTGCAAGAACTACGTTGTTCCATACAGGAGATCCCCTGAGAATGTGATACATTTTGTTAATATTTCTGTTATGACCTTGTGAAGACTGACGGTTGATGATCTTGTGACAAAAAAAAACATAAACACAGATATTTATTTTTATTTTAACGGGCGACTGCTGGTAGCCTTTCACGATTTATGCTCCTAATTTTCGATGAAGGAATAATGGCTTCACTTATCATGAAATTAAGAAATCAAATTACACCGTCTGCTCTAATGTAACTCATCCCAACTCTTACTGCAAGTTTTGAAAGACATCGTATATCAATGACAAATATGATCTCTAATTCGATTCATGATTTTTAATCTCCACCAGCAACAGACGTGAAAAACAATTCTTTATATGTTTCGGGAATCCCTTTTTACATTTTGAATTTTTTCATGACACAGTTGTGTTAAAGAGGCGCCCTCTGAAGCAGGCGTCCAGTTTCGCGCATGCGCATGTCATCTCGCGCATGTCATTTTCGAATCATCGCCATCAAACAAAAAGATTCTAGGATTTTAAACCGTCTTAAAGATTCCAGATATTTTTGAACAGCCCGCGCGAGCTGTTCCGTGTACTTGCCGCTCGGCCACCGTATTGATCACTGGAATAATTCGCTCATGGATTTTCGCTTCCAAGACTTGAGCTGTCGTTGGAGTCATCGGTTGCTAGGCGCACTCTGTGAGCTAGCCATGAACTCTCACTGCCTCTGCCCTCACCAGAATTTAACTCCATCCCAAGACCGTGACGTAGGCTCTGAATCTGGAGTTGCAGGAAGGGAATAGTGAAGTCGAGGAACACGTTCTTAAATTAGGGTAATTCGTTATTAAATTTGAGGAATGCGTTCTCGAATTTGAGGAATATGTTCTAATGTTAGAGGAATGCGTTCTCGAAATTAAGGAACACGTTCTTATGTTAGAGGAATGCGCTCTCGAAATTAAGGAACACGTTCTTATGTTAGAGGAATGCGTTCTCGAAATTAAGGAACACGTTCTTATGTTAGAGGAATGCGTTCTCGAAATTAAGGAACACGTTCTTATGTTAGAGGAATGCGTTCTCGAATTTGAGGAATATGTTCTTATATTAGAGGAATGCGTTCTCGAAATTAAGGAACACGTTCTTATGTTAGAGGAATGCGTTCTCGAATTTGAGGAATATGATCTTATATTAGAGGAATGCGTTCTCGAAATTAAGGAACACGTTCTTATGTTAGAGGAATGCGTTCTCGAAATTAAGGAACACGTTCTTATATTAGAGGAATGCGTTCTCGAAATTAAGGAACACGTTCTTATATTAGAGGAGTACGTTCTCGAAATTAAGGAACACGTTCTTATGTTAGAGGAATGCGTTCTAGAAATTAAGGAACACGTTCTTATGTTAGAGGAATGCGTTCTCGAATTTAAGGAACACGTTCTTATATTAGAGGAATGCGTTTTTGAATTTGAGGAAGGCATTCTTAAATTTGAGGAACGGGTTCTCAAATTTGATAAACACGTTCTTATATTAGAGCCACGCGTTCTTTATTCCAAGAAACGCATTCTTAAATTTGAGGAATTCACTTATAAATTAGAGGAACTAGTTCATAAATTTGAGGAATGCGTAAAATACTCTCTAGAGGAACGTGTATGTAGCTTCTATACTCTTATTCCAGAACGAGATGTTCTCCATCTGAAGTTCGAGACACATCAGTTGCTCTTCTTAAACTAATGAGTTCGTGAGCTTTATGACTGATTAGCGTTTTTATTATACTGAATTATCTATTACTGTTGTAATAGTGTTATGGTAAACTAAAGTTCAAACACCGGCTATTTTTGCACTCTTTTTCACAGTTTATTTTTTTGGACATCAGCAACGACTTGACCTGGATGATCATTACTGATTGCTGAACGTGCACTTATTTTTTGTTAAATGCCTGATCATTGGGATTTAAAGGATTTACATCATTGTGGTCACGTTTAGCTTCAAAGTTGAGATAAAAAAAAATAATAATTGTTCGAAGTTTCTTACGAACCTGTCAAACAGGAATTTAAAATTGTACAAAAATACAGTTTAAATTGAACATGGGGCTTAAATTAAACAATTAATTTAAATCAAAGCATTATATAAAAATTAGGTATAACTTGGCACACAAAGTGCATTTTTACATTTCCTGTGGAAAAAATTGTTGACTGTAAAATTCGATTGTCATGCAATGATTGATTAGTTCGGTAATGGTACGCAACTTTTGCTTGTGTATGTGTAATATTATTTAACATACAAGGGTTAGTATTGAACCGACTTCGTCTTAGATTTAACAAAAACACAGTAGACTCTCTAACGTACATAGTTTGAACTAATTTAACAATGCCTAATGTTACCCAACAGTGGAATTACAATATTGATAATTTATGCATTCATTTTGTTTGGTAACAAATATTTTTGCAATGATCTATTCCGTATGCGTTGATTTTGCCGCTCACGCCTTGATTTCTCTAAAACTAACTAGATGAATGACTCAGCAGCTCAGATCGATCGGCAAGTAGACCTTCATTTGACATGCGTGTGATGGAGAAAGAATACGTACAATGCAGGCACCCAATACTGTCGACTCATGCCTACCCAATTCTGTCCTATGCTTCGTCTTGAAATAGCCAAGTCGTTTTTAATTTTCTTTATTCCTCCGTTGTGAAGACCGTCAGTTTATTCTGTGTTACAGAGGTCTCTCTGAAGCGGGGCTAATAATGAACTTTATTAGATCACTAGTTTAATTTGTGCACGGATCTCTCGCTGGTCTGATAAAAGCGTTTTATTTCTCTTCCGCGT
Source organism: Platorchestia sp. MABIK (assembly GCA_014220935.1). Taxonomy (NCBI): domain Eukaryota; kingdom Metazoa; phylum Arthropoda; class Malacostraca; order Amphipoda; family Talitridae; genus Platorchestia; species Platorchestia sp. MABIK. The sequence continues at coordinate 43,530 of JACJUY010005386.1, read as the reverse complement.
GATTTGTTTCGTTGGTCATGATAGGAATATTTCTAACACGTTGATCGCGATGAGTTAAAATGAAGTTCAATAATCAATTCAAATCTCAAGTTATTTGCTGTGAGCAATTTTGAAACTAGCAAATACAAACTGGACCGTACCTTCATTTATATATAAAATTGAGTTGGTAGCTACAGGTCGGTGAGCAGCATTATGGAAATTACTTCCGTGTACACCGGCAGCTCACGCCGCAGCCTTGAAAATCGGCTTTGATTTGATCAGGCAGTTGCGGTGAATTGTCACAGCGCCAATCATTTTGAAAACATATAAGGGGCCAAATCTGAAATAGATGAGTAGCAGACGAATTTTTTGAGCTGTTCTGTGGAGATACGGGATATAAATTGCATTTTCCTTAGTGTAAATAGAATTTACGACGCGATGTAGGTGCTCATGTTTATACAGATCGCTGCCCGAGGTGTTTTTTTTTTTAAATTCAGTTAGAAGGGCAATTAAAAAAAGTCGCGAGTTAGTTCATTTATGAATTTCTGTATAATTTTTCCTTCCATCGAGAATCTTTCTTTATTATTATATCAAGTAGGAAACGCTCTCTACAAAACCGTTACTGGCTTTGGAAAGATAATAGATAGGCTAATTTTCGCTCGATCTGTAATATACAGCATTTTCTTTCATATGACTATTTCATAGACGAAGGAAAGGTGAAAACAGAATGAAGTAAAACCCGGAGATTAAAGCAAACAGGGAAAACATTAAATTATGTTAAAATAATAGCATTAAAATTAATTATGGCATTAAAAATTATAACGCTAATTAAAGCAATAAAAATTATAGCACTGATCATAGCATTCAAAATTGGTTCAATTGCTTGTTTTTGTAAATAAGAGCTCTCATAATGTTATTGAAGGATAGAACCTGTGCAACTGGCTAAATTTGAGCTCATTTTGATGCGTCATTTTTTGCGGCATCTACACTTACCGAATGTGAAATTTCCCAGAAACTGTCTCGCATTTTGCAGGGAATGATCACCTTAAATTCTGGTTTTAGGCTATTTCGACATACAGTTAGTAAGATTATATTCTTTACCGGAGTTCGTGTATTGGTGCTAGAGACATCAAACGCTTTGTTCAGATGAAGCAAGTCATCGAATAACTCACAACCAGTTTTCATCGGAGACTTTTGGTCTATATTTTTTCCTGGATTTTCAGACATGTACCAAATGTGTGTATTCTCTATCGGACTTGGTGCATGTGTTTGAGATAGCAACAACTGCAATCGAGCAGCTCGAAATTTGTTTTCATGTTACGTGTCTTCTGGCTTATATTTTTCCCAGGATTTTTCAAAGACACACACAGTATTTATTTATTCTCTATCGGTGTTTGAGAAAATGTACTGCTAAAATCGAGCAATTCGAAATACGTTTTCACACGACGTGGCATCTGGTTTATATTATTCCAAGATTTTTCAAAGACATACGCAGCATTTATTTATTCTCTATGGGAGTTGGTGCATCGGTGTTTGAAAAAATGCATTGCTAAAATCAAGCAATTCGAAAAGTGTTTTCATGCAAAGTGGTCTATGAATTCTGGTTTCTCATTCTGGTTATCATTCAGGTTTCCCAGGATTTTCCAAAGACATACTGACGCGATTTGGTTCTCAGGTCAGAGCGGAGCCCCACACCTACTCCGCCGGAGCACTACCCGGTGTCGGTGCAGCTCCGACCTGCCCAGAAACATCAGCGTTTGCTCTCCGCAGGGCGCAGGCCGAGGCCGGTTACTGCCAAGCTCGAGAAACCAAAAGTGAGTCCAAGTGTTTCAGAGTGTCAGCATGTAGGTTTTATTTCGGTGTTTTCATGCGCGATGGGCACTATGAGACGCTAAGAATATCAGTAGCAGCGGTCGAGTTGGCGTGGAATGATATCTGAAGTGAATGTTCTGCGTAATGGTGTTTATTACTGTCGTTCGATGACGCTGCTCTCAATGATAAAATTGCGTAGTTGTTAGAGAACGCTGGCATTTTTTTTAAAAACATCTCTATATCATGAAACGGTGATACATTGCGATTATAAACCATGGTGACTGCTTGCCCCACATTTGCTGCACGTATTCATGCTGGAATGATTTCGTTAAATATAATTTTAAGTTATTGTAATGTGAATAAAACCTAGTTAATTGAACAATTATTATTCACGAAAGAAAAAATAATGCTCCGTGAAAGCAATGGTCTAATATTGGAGGGCAGTTCGTAGTATTTCAAAATCGTAACTTTTTACCAAGGAGGGACCATATTCTGGTTCATTATTCGGAGGTCCTACTGTAAAGTGAAATCCAATTTTGACGGCGGGCGGATTTCTTAAATCTGCTCCTATTTTCAAAATATGCTGGTCTCATATTTACATGTTATTGTGCTTAATTGTTTGAGTAAAATTCAATTTCAGGGTTAAAATTTGCGTCACTGAAACCCAAATTGACATGGGAGCTAACATAGTTCTAAATGGTGTCTAGCACGATGTTAAACATGACTTGCTGTGAACGAGCAAATGACTAGTCTAGTAAGCGTTTTTCGTCACTAACATGTCATAAATTAGTCTGGCAATCATGAAATTCCAAGCTATTCATTCGAAATTCATACGCTCGCCGTTATGCAAGATTGAATTTTAAGAACATTTCAAGTCAAATGACCTTAGTTGCTATGTATGCCATTATACGCAAAAAAAGGAATGTCGTGAACGAAGATGGCGCAACCCATTATTTCTCCGTGAGTTTTGAGGTGCTATCAGATAACAAAGGCAGCAATTGTGGTTCTGGTGATAGCTGGACTATCATCTGCTGGACTAAACACAGCAGAGGCAACTGGTTTAGCGTTAGCTCCCAAGTCAAACTTTTTTTGACGGAACTTTTATGATTTCAGACGTCCAATGCAGAAACTATGCTCTAGCGGTTCTACTCAAGCGTTGTGTCTGCACTGGGCGGCTAAAATCATAGATGCCCCAGCGAAAAGGTTAGAATGGGTCCATTTAGTGAAAGAAACGTCTTCCAACTCACATATAGGTCCTCTTTCGTTTTCTTCTATGCAACTGCAATCTGTGATATATTTGCTGGATTATTGCGCATGGAGATTAGGTCTTTTTGATCATTTATCGTTGTTGATTTAGACGATGAAAATTCAGACTTTCCTCTTGTGCGGAGATAGATCTGAAAGCTGTGAATTTTTTGCGCTAGAGTATTCGACAACAATGAATGAATTACTACGAAATTCAGAAAATCGAGGACGGAGTGAGTACAAGAATTAAATTAAGCAAAAATTTAGAGGGAGTGGGAGTGTGCATTTGTAAAATAGGAATGCTTTCAATCGAAGACCGCTTAGATTAAATTCAGACACTACATTTACCTTGAGATAATATGTACGTTTACGTCTTCAACACTTGTTCACCTTAGCTTTCAAGTCCATTGAACTCCAGCGAGTTGCAATTTAATAATCATGCCATAGGCTCACAGAAATTGTAAAACCTTCCCAGGTTCATTCACCCCAAGCAGTAAGGTCCAGGATGAGTTAACTGAAGTTAACGGTCAATTGCTGCTAAAAGCAGCCTCAGGACACGAACTCTAAGAACCACGGATGTCAATCTGCTGCTAAACCGAACTCTTAATGGTATCCTGCCTGTGAATTTCCAGGATCCCTATGATCCTCGGTGCCTAATCTGCCTCAAAATGAAACACTGTTTGATATCCTGCTTGTGAATTCTATCTCTGTCCAGATATCCATGTTTTAATTGCATCAATTAATAAAATGCATTCTTGTTTAATCGCAGGTATATAGCAGTCCTCTCCGCGGAGGCAAATCTGCCGCAAAACGGAACACTTTTTGATATCCTGCTTATGAATTCTATCTCTATCCAGATATCCATGTTTTAATCGCTTCATTGATAAAATATTTTCTTGTTTAATCGCAAGATAAAATGAATTCTTGTTTCAAATCACCCCATGGCTCCTGAGCAAACTAGATGGAAATGATGTGCTGCTGAAATATTAACAAATTTTTTTTATTCTGTTCGTGAATTCAATATCTATTCTGATGTTCACATTTTTATTGCTTTGTTGATATAATCAATTCTTATTTCAATCAGCTCTGTAGCTCCAGAGTAAACTAAATGGAAATAAAATGCTTTATGTAATTTATGTTTACAATAAGCTACGATGAAATTAATCTATTCTGTATCCGGGCGCCCCACTATTTACACCTGGGTCTCTACCGCTTTATGCCAAGTTTAATGGAGCAATTTGGCCATAATTAATTATCCATTGACAATTATGAGTCCAATAAGAAAATTATGCTTATAAAATTTCTCCATTGAACTTTCTATCTTTGCACGCACAGCTGCGTAAAGTGTGATGAGTCGAAATGTGATGAGTCTAAGTGTGATGAGTAGAAGTGTGATGAGTAGAAGTGCGATGAGTAGAAGTGTGATGAGTAGAAGTGTGATGAGTAGAAGTGCGATGAGTCGAAATGTGATGAGTAGAAGTGTGATGAGTCGAAATGTGATGAGTCTAAGTGTGATGAGTAGAAGTGTGATGAGTCGAAATGTGATTAGTCTAAGTGTGATGAGTAGAAGTGTGATGAGTAGAAGTGTGATGAGCAGAAGTGTGATGAGTAGAAGTGCGATGAGTCGAAATGTGATGAGTAGAAGTGTGATGAGTCGAAGTGTGATGAGTCGAAGTGTGATGAGTAGAAGTGTGATGAGTAGACGTCTGATGAGTAGAAGTGTGAGGAGTAGAAATGTGATGAGTAGAAGTGTGATGAGTAGAAGTGTGATGAGTCGAAGTGT
>JACJUY010005386.1:3030-36759 GCA_014220935.1 Platorchestia sp. MABIK | reverse complement strand
GTGTGATGAGATGAAGTGTGATGAGTAGAAGTGTGATGAGTCGAAGTGTGATGAGTAGAAGTGTGATGAGTAGAAGTGTGATGAGTAGAAGTGTGATTAGTCGAAGTGTGACGAGTCGTAGTATGACAAGTAGAAGTATGACAAGTAGAAATGTGACAAGTATAAGTTTGACAAGTACATTTGTAGCAAGTAAAAGTGTGGCAAGTAGACGTGGGACGAAAAGTAGTGGCAAAATTACATACGTAACAAGCACATGTGTGAAAATGAAAAGGGCGACGAGATGAAGTGTGACAAGTAGAAGTGGGGACAAGTAGAAATAGACCATGTAGAAGTGTGTCAATTAGAAGTGTGCGTAGTAGAAGTGTTTCTGGAAAAAACATAGCAAGCAAAAATATATCAGGCAGAAGAGTAGAAGTGTGACAAGTAGAACTGTGACACGCAGAAGTGTGACAAGTAGAAGTGTGACAAGCAGAAGTGTGACAAGCAGAAGTGTGACAAGCAGAAGTGTGACAAGTAGAAGTGTGACAAGCAGAAGTGTGACAAGCAGAAGTATGACAAGTAGAAGTGTGACGAGCAGAAGTGTGACAAGCAGAAGTGTGACAAGTTGAAATATGACAAGCAGAAGTGTGACATGCAGAAGTGTGACAAGTAGAAGTGTGACAAGCAGAAGTGTGACAAGTGGAAGTGTGACAAGCAGAAGTGTGACAAGCAGAAGTGTGACAAGCAGAAGTGTGACGAGTAGAAGTGTGACAAGTAGAAGTGTGACAAGTAGAAGTGTGACAAGTGGAAATGGGACATTCAGAAGTGTGACAAGCAGAAGTGTGACAAGCAGAAGTGGGACAAGTATAAATGGGACAAGCAAAAGTATGACAAGTAGAAATGGGACAAGCAGAAGTGTGACAAGGAGAAGTGTGACAAGTTGAAATGGGACAAGTAGAAGTGTGACAAGTAGAAATACAAGTAGAAGTGTGACAAGTTGAAATGGAACAAGTAGAAGTGTGACAAGTAGAAATACAAGTAGAAGAGTATGAACGGCTCACAAAAGGTGTACTAGCTGCAGCTGGAGCTAGCCCTTGTAGCTGCAATCGATGGTGAACTGCTGTGCTGCAGTGCTGCGGTGGTGCGTGCTGTGGTGGTGCGTGCTGTGGTGGTGCGTGCAGTGGTGGTGTGTGCTGCATGGTGGTGCGTGCTNGGTGCGTGCTGTGGTGGTGCGTGCTGTGGCGGTGCGTGCTGTGGCGGTGCGTGATGCGGTGGTGCGTGCTGCGGTGGTGTGTGCTGTGGTGGTGCGTGCTGTGTAGACGGTGCTGAGGTTTTTGCCAATTTCGTGTTCCACCTCTAAATTAGTCTCAAGCTCATGATTAGCAAAACGTTTATTTTATTCTGACGTTTTGTTTAATTTCTGGTTGATGCAGCATTTAGGAAAGATATTTCTGTGATTTTCGGGAATAGTTTAAACACAGTTGATACTCTGCTTCCTAGTTTTTTTTCAATCAATGCATTTAATTAATTGAATAGATTGTGTGGTTTTCAGTGGTTTGTAATGATTAAACTTCAAACAACATCCGTTCTCTGAACTTCTCTTGAAATTTAATCACTATCCGTTTTTTACCTTTATTGAAAGAGAAGCCACCGGTGCTTTCTGAATCCGAATGAGCTTTTATTTGTTCGACGAGGACTAACATTTTGTCTATGTGATTTAACACGTCGACTGCGTCGGGTTACACTGAAGTTCAATACTCGACTGAAAATTAGAGTTTATTTCTAGAAAGCCATTATTAAAGATAGTAAACATAAACATGATCGTACATTCATTTAGCTTTGAGTGAGTATTTATTAAAGTTGAGTTTGTGACTACTGGTCAGTGAGTTGCATTGTAAAATTCCCTCCGTGTACACCGGCAGCTCACGTCGCGGTCGCAGTGTCACGTCATGCGACGCTAAAGTTTTTAGATCTGGCGCTGTTTTCTAGCGCTGATATTCTCGAGCTCTGTAGAGCTGACTCATCACTGACCAAGGTCAAAATCAAAGAGGTGAAAGTCCACTTTTTCATTTACAAAATTTTAGGAAACTGGTAACTACAGGGTATATCCCCCCCAAAAAATTTACTCATTCGTTGACTGACGATTACCCATGCATTTTTTTATTTTTTTAGGCACAACTAAATTTACTCTTACCACATTTCATTTTTTATACTTGATTTTATTTTCTTTGATTGAACTTATCAAACTTATGCCTATGTCAATAAACACCTACATCAAGGTGAAATGGATGAGTACTGGTAGGTCAAAGAGTGAGTACATTTTTTGGGAGCCACCCAGTGTGCAAATAAACAACCAGCCCTCGACACGAAACTACTTATTACGCAAGTAACTCTCCTCAAAGACCGTGGCTATTAAAACAACAGCTATTTTATAGAGTTTTCAAGGACAATGAGGCAATCAAGGAATCAAGACACACCAGCAATCTTGGTTATTAAAACAACAGCTATTTTATTGAGTTTTCAAGGACAATGAGGCAATCTAGGAATCAAGACGTACGAACAATCCTAGTTATTCGTGTTTAAGTTATTTTGTACAAAGAGACAATCGAGGAACCAAGACACACCAGCAATCCTGGCTATTAAAATTACAGCTATTTTGTACAGAGTTTTCAAGGAAAATTAATCTAGAAATCAAGACTCACCAGCAATCTTGGCTATTAAAATAGCTGGTATTTTAAACAGAGTTTTCAAGGACAATGAGGCAATCTAGGAATTAAGTTCCACCAGCTATCCTGCCTATTAAAATAACAACTATTTGGACCGAGTTTTCAAGGAGCGCGAGTTAATTTCTGTGTGGCGTGGAGTGCATATCAGCAGCGCCATGTAATGCCCTCACGCACACCGTAGCGGTGTCGTTGCTGATAACCAAACGCTGTTGGTCAGGAAGTGCATCCGCCAAGAAGTGCCTGTACAACTTGTAACTTAATCGCCCAATTTACTTGAACTGCGTAACTCATTAACTTCACCACGCAATTTACACGAACAGTAATTCTGTAACTTAATCGCACAATTCCCAAGAATTGTGTAACTCAGTAATTTGACAACGCAATTTACACGAACGGTCTAATTCTGTAACTAAATCACACAAATTACATAAACTGTGCAACTTTGTAACCTAATCACAGAATTTACACAAACTGAGGGACTTTGTTACTTGATTACACATTACATGAACTGTGTAAAACTGAAACTTAATCACACAATTTACACTTGCTGTGTTACCCTGTAACTTAATCACACAATTAACACGAAGTGTGGGATTCTTTCTCTTTTATACTATGATCAATGTGTGTTTCTGTGTAACTCTTGCAGCAAAACTCTTTTACGTCATGATCTCTGAACATTTTTCTCCTTGGTTTTCATCAATTTCATTTTCTTATATTCACTTTCGTGTGCTCTTCGCCTTTAACTGCTTATGTTTTCAAGTGAACATGCGACGTTAGAAATAAATCGAAGTTTTACAAGTGTTTTTTTTTTAACGGCAGACTGGAGCATTCGGTGCCCATGTGTGAACATGCATTCTAGATTGCTAGGTCTCATGATCAGTTTGTCTATTTTCTCTTAAGCTTTATTTTTTAATATTACGTTTTCTTACTTGCTAATTCTGATACTGAAATCGGACAATTTTAAAACGCTTGCTCTCAAAACTTTAAATTTCATAATCGCGCCTCTTTTTCATATTGTGCGTGAATATCTCAAAAATTGAATGATAAATTTTGCGATGATTGAACGATAAAATTGCGTTTGTTTAGAAATAGCACTACAAACGTTCAGCTTAAATGTTTGTTCAAATTTTCTTTCTGTCTTTCCTTTGAATTTTTTCGTCAAGCATTTGCAACACGTTTTAACTTCTTGGCCCGTGTATTTTCCAATTTTTCACCCATGAGATTATTGATACTGCTCAGAGAGTTAACTGTCATCTGTCACCCAACTAATGTGCTGGAAGTGGAAGGATTTCACTGCTTCGATATCCTTTGCGACAATTTTTTTTTTGCTTACGCGAAGTATTATTGATATTGCCTTTGTCGACTGATAAGATTTCGTGCCATATTTCAAAAGAATAGAACTGCGCAAACCGTTGCGTGTCCTTGATATAATTTGCTCGAAGTGTACTGATTTCACTGCTGCGGTATCCATTCGGGACATTTTTTTAGTACGCAAAATTTTATGTATTTATCTATGGCCGATTGATATCGTTTTGTGCTACATTTCATAAGAATAAACTGCGCAAAACGCTGCGTCTCCATGATACCGCTTCTTCTCTTAGGTGCTAGACGCTTCGCTACGAGATGAAGTGGACATGAGCAAACTGACTCGTGAGATGGTGAAGAAAATGCCACAGGCCCTAACTTCTAGCGAAGGAGGCCCAGGCAAAGGAGGTCTTGGCCCGGACAAAAAGAGCCCTTGGGCGGAGAAAAAGGGCCCTGGAACGAACCTAGGGCCCACGTCCAGCGACTACAGCAGCGAAGATTACACTTCCTCGTCTCCGTCGCCACTGGATGGAGGTCAAAATAAAGCAGACGACGACGATGACCAGAGCGCGCTGTCCTCAGGGAGCGGTGGCGAATCTGAACCTGAAGCTCGTCAGAAAAACGTAAGGCTTTTGTGCGATTTGCTTGTGTCGGAATGCGAGGCAAATGAAAGTGATCTGTTGTCCTATATGGTCGGGGAATAACAATGTTGGGAATGAAGACGTTGGGAATAAAAACGTTATGGCATAACAGCGCTGGGAATCGTGAAATTAGAAATAATAATTCTAGGGAATAATGACACTGGGGAATTATATATATGTTCGGAAATGAAATTTGTGAATTATAGCATTCCCCAATTATTGGTATGTAGGAGTCCTAGGTTTTTAGGGTAGCTACGTTTATTTAATTTCTTCGTCGTAGAAATATTCAAAAATAGGACTTTTAAAGATTTTTATTTAGTAGAAGCTAATGCGATTTCTCTAAATTATTTCCTATTTTATTACATACGGACTTCGTTCAAATTTTAAACATTAACCGTGCCAAACGGTGTGCTATTTGCTCTGTTGCTCGTTTACTTTCCATTATTATTTCTTTTCACATCTGGCTCTGATAATGGAGAAGCAATATCACAAAAAGCGTATTCTGTTGAATTGAACGTTCTACATTTAGTTTTTGAATTGCAGAGACATTTTTTAGAATTTTGCGTCAAAATAATATAAAATTCTGACCGAGTTTATTAAAATTAGAATAATTTTTTGAGCTCGCTTAGGAGATTTAAGAACTCCCTTTTCCTTGTTTCTTCCTTCAGTGAAGTATTGCCAAAGTTCCTCAGATTTTGTGCTATTCATAAACATTGGCTGTGAACACTGCTTAAAGATGCGCATTTTTGACACAGGGGACGCTAAAATGGTTAGATGTGTTTACGCGTCATTAAAGAGGAGAATAACAATGAGATACATGAAATTTTCCTCGCATTGAGCTCTGGAAAAATATGTACGAAGCCGTACACATGCCCAGTCAACACCGAAGTACGCACGTATTTACGTACGTATAATTTCGTGTTTCAATAAGTACACGTAGAGCACGTGCTCTTGTCAACATTGAATGCGTATTAAGATGCACGCATATTCTCTCAGGCATCTTCAAAAGTGCTTTATAAATACGCTCTATCTACTAGGTTGAGGTGCGCGCTGCAAAGTTCACGTAGCTCGTTTACTTACCTATTTCGTGTTACGACGCCCGTGTGTATACAGCCAACGTTCTGGTCTCTATATTAAGGATATATTGCACACTTTTTCTCAAGCATCTTCATCTTCAGCATCTTAAGCATATCCAGCATATTCAGCATTTTTAGCATCTTCGTTTTCTCTCTAATGCTCACTTCCTCTCAAGAACATTTTCGGAAATGCATCTTAAAAATGTGCACCTTTTGCCTTCTCGGTAATGCCTACTTTCTCTCATCAATCATTTGAAATGTTTCTTAAAATGCTCACTTTCTCGTTTACTCTTCAATATCTACATTCGGTCAAGTATCTCCAGAAATGCTTCTTAAAATGCTCCCTTTCTCGCTCTCTCTCTAATGTTCAATTTCTCTCAAACATCTCCAGAAATGCATCTTCAAATGCTCACTTTCTCGCTGTCCCTCTAATACTCACTTTCTCTCACATATCTTCAAAAATGCTTTTAAAAATGCTTTTTTTTGACGCTCACTTTATGTCAAACATCTGTAGATATGCATCTTAAAATGCCCACTCTCTCGCTTTCTCTCTAATGTTTACATTCTCGCTTTCCCTCTAATGCTCACTTCCTCTCAAAAATCTCCACACATGCCTCTTAAAATGCTCACACTACATGCTAAATTGGGTGCTTTTTTGAGACTTATCCTTGAATAGAAAATGTTCTGTGCTTCAGTCGGCTCGTCCGAGCACCGTGCGGTTGCCTAGGCCCAGTCGCCACGGCGGGATGCCGCTCGTCATCCACACGGCAGCCAAAGCTCCCCCTCGCCGCAGCACGCAGGCCATCATCAAGTCTTACCCACCCAAGCAGAGAAGAAAAAACCTCGACGATTTCTTTAGGAACCCTAAGGCACCTGCTCCTAAGGAGAAGGAGAAAATCAGGGTGAGCGTGTCCGCCATGTATAGTAGACCATCGGGTTTGTAAAACTTGCATCTTTGGGGCCAAATTTTCAAGTTTTTTTTTTTTCTCAGTATAATATGGCTGTGAAAAATTTCTCACGGGTGTCAGGTTCTGGGTGATTTTCCTGGTGAATTTTCATTCGTAAGATAGCTTAGCTTGATTATTTTGATTAAGAAAAGCCATTCTGGGGACCCTTGCACTGCCCCTCATCGTGTGGGGGCCAACTTTGTTTTGCATCAGAGAGGAGATGCATACATTGCAGCGTTCATAGGATCATTGAGCAGGAAGGCAGTCATGGTTTCCCTCTTACCCATTATCAGTCAGAACAACAGTCATGATTTTTCTCTCACCAATTATCAGTCAGAAAGACAGTCATAGTTTTTCTCTTACCTGTTTTCAGGCTAGTTTTAATTGGGATTTTTTATTTGTTTCACGTTATATTTAATAATGATTAAGGCAGAGTCAATCCTTCCCTAAATTTGTAGAATATTTTGATTAGACTTGGAGAATGGAGTGAATTCTTCTCGTAATTTTCTTGCCTGTATAAAATTTGCTGAGTAAATAACTTTCTTTAAATAAACACTAATCAAGCAAGTGAGGGATTCATTTGGTGAACTGAATTCGACTTTCTCCATTACTTCGAATGTGACGCACGTTTAGACATGATGATTAAAGCCCAGCATTTAGTCACTGAGTCCGTAAAAAAGTCTGCGATGCAAATGGGTGTTATTTGAAGCGGATCCAGTAAATTTCAAATCGGAGTTTATAAATATTTTGCTAATAAGCTGCGAAGTACCACGAATAGCTGTTTCTTCCTGTATTTGGTTAACATCAGAATATTCAACTCCAATTTTTTGACATAAAATAGCTTTTAAAGAAAACCGGATATACTCATTAATACACCGTATTAGAAACACTGGACATGAAAAGGTCTTCGATTGTTTTTAATGCAAATCTTATTCTGTGTGTTGTAGATTCCAGAGCCTTGCTTGACTTGTGGCAAGGAGCAGAACCCGGAGAGATTCCATAGCCACCCTCTTCACATGACCAAATTCAAAGCGACAGATAGAGATAAATTTAACAGAGCTACTCAGCTTCGTCAAGCCAACAGTAAGAGAATAGTTACTAAGCCTTTGCCTCTCATGTACAAAAGCAGTAAAAAGGTTCTTGGAAAAGTGAACGGCTCGAAGAAGGAGAACATCAATGAAAGAGACAAAAGATTGCCCGATAATGAACGGAATACAAAGTGGAGAAGCGAAGAAAACTTGATAAATCCTGCAAGTCAAAGAAATCTGAGAATACAAAAGCCTTTAAAAACTAGAAGCGCGGACAATTCTCCGGGTAGGAGCTCCGGCAGACAGAACAAAAATGAGGAAAAGGCAAACTCTGATCCAGAAGACGAATCTTTAGCAACTAAGAAACGCGTAGCAACGAATTCCTTAGGAAAGCAACACAAGGCTTCCATTAGCAAGAGCGACGATTTTTCGGTAGATATTTACGAAAAACTAGAAGAAACGTCTGAATCTGTCGAGGATTCACCGTTTCACAACCAGTACTCGAGAAAAAAACCATCAAACAGGAGCTTGAACCGCAGGAAAAATTCACCTGGACATGGTGCTGACCTTAATCGCCTCATGCCGAAAAGCAACAGCAGAACAGGAGGCGTTAACGTTATAATGAGACCGTCTATGATAGACGGAGGACCTGCCGAAGAACCTTCAGACAATGAAGAACTTGACAACGTCGAGGAGACCGAGCTTCCTGATGTGCCTGAGGACCAACCCATTGAAACCAAATCTCCAGGTTAGATGATTGTTTGTTTTTACATTTTTCCGACGAAATCATACGTTCAGTTTATAACACTTTCTCAGGAATTGACGACGTATATTTTAATTCGACTTTAGAAGTAAACTTCAGCTTACTCATGCTGCTTGAGAATTATTAGAGTTTTGCGAAATTCTAGTTTTCTTGACGTATGGACCACTATGACAATGACTGTTAGATGTAACAACTTATTAGTTTTTTAGGTGGATTCTTGTGAATGGGGAAAGCTTGCTGAGTACTGCTTTTCTTTGTTCGAGTAACAGTGCTTTGGAGTTCAAGATGTGGGTGAAAATTTGTCCGGAACAAAATACAGTACATAAATCATTTAAACGGTAAACATTTTTGTGTTAGAAAATACGAAAGGCTATGAATAATTTAACAAGATTTTGCTACGCAGAATGTTTCACTTTTGGAAAATATTCATGAGTTCAATTGTGTTCCGATTACTAACTTGAATCTCAATTCAGCTACATATTTTACTTCTGTTCCTTCTCTTTCTATAATTTCATTTCTCTACTGTTTTTGTTCGTTTGCGAGTTCAAATTTCGGGATTCATTCATTAGTTTTCTTTCCTCTTACAAACTCTGCTCTTTTTTTTCTCTTCTATTTTCTTACTTTTAACTCTATTCTTTCGCGTCCATTAACTTTCGTTTGTCTAGTATTTGACGAGGCTTAAGTTTTTATGTTGCACCATACTACCCGTGATCTGTTGGGTGAGGTTGTTTACTTCAAGCAATTTTTTGAGTAAATTCTGTAGTATTTACCGTATGAGAAATATTCGTCTTGAAAGTGAACATTTCTAACTCATCGCACCTCCAATACAGGACATAATCTACAATTTTCCTTTGAGTGAATACTGATATTGTTCAATTTTATCCATGTTGTACTGAAAGCAGAATGTGGACACAACAAATCAAGCGAACCAAGCAGATGATCGGAGTTATATTAGATTTAGCCCTTTCCTGCTCCACTTAAATTGGGAGTGGAAAGCTTCTTCTCTGAAAAGCACACAAACATGAAGCATGAAGTATAAAGTATTTCCATTAACAGCGGAAAATACCTGTACATGGCGCACAAGTACAGTAATTCAGTATTATTTAATATTTCAGCATTTTGTTTTAGTAATTCTGTATTTTGTTTGTCTTTCGTAATTTGGTTTGTGCCATATCTGGCACGCGGTGCCGGAAAGGGTTGGTAAAAGTGTTACTCGCTTCACTGGCTAGGTGGCGCTGTGGGACGCAAGATGGCGGCCATCGAAGAAGAAGGCTCTAGGCCATCCCAAGGCAGCGCCGGCCCGCGCAGCAGCCTCCTCACATGCTACATTTGTGGCAGGGACTTTGGCACGCGATCTCTTCCCATCCACGAGCCCAAGTGCCTCGAGGTCAGTCATGTTTACCTCTGAATTGTGATTTTTTGGTCCGTCATTCACTCATTATGGTCTTTTCTTGGTCCAAGGAACATTTTTCTCGGTCTAAGCATTTTTCTTGGTCCAAGAAGCGTTTTCATCGTTCAAAAAGCGCTATTTTGGACCAAGAAAGGCATTTTGGGTCTCAATTTTTTTTGGTTCAAGAAGGGCTTATTTGCATTCTTTGGTCTAACAATTACTTCCGATGGTAATGTCTTAGTTCAAGAATGGCTTCTTTTGGGCCATGACTTTCTCCAAGTTATCGAGCCAACTTATCTCGTGATCAGTATACTGGTACCTATATGCTCAGCTCTAAATTGTCATTTTCTTGTTCTGCAGTCACTCTTGATGGTCTTTTCTTGATCCAGCAGTCACTCTTACTGGTATTTTTTGGCTCAAGAATGGCTTTTCTTTGACTTTGTTCATGTTACCTCGAGGTCAGTTATATTCGGCTCTAAATTTTAATTTTTTGGACCAACTGTCACCGTTAATTGTCTTTTTTTTTTAGTTCAGCAGCTATTCTAAATTGTCATCTGCGGGCTCATGAGCCTCTTTAAATTGGCATTTCCTGTTCCAGCAGTCAATTATTTTCTCTTCGTTCTTAGATTATTTTTTTGAACGCTTATTTTCTTCACATTCTTGAGCTATAGCTTCTCGAGGGGAGTTATGGTCCAACCGTCACTTCAAGTTACCAATTTCTGGTCTAGCAGTCACTCTTAATGTTTTTTTATTTTTCTGCCCAGAAGTCCTTTCGAATGATTTTTCTAGGTTCATCTATGGGTTTACTTGAGTACTCACTTATTCTATGTTCTCGAGCCTAAGTACTTTGATGTGAGTCATGATCAGCTGGCATTCAAAATCATTATTTCTTGGATTTAAGAGCGCCTTCATGAGTAATGTCTTCGCATCCATGAGCTGAAGTGTCTCGATGTCAGTGTACTGTTTCCTGTGATGTAACACTGGCCTTCTCGGAAGTTTGTGGAGGAGATATGCTTATTGACGGCTAAATGAGCGAGTTATAGCACAACAGTGAACAAAATGGCCTTTATTGGATGAAAACACTAGCTGTGATATCACGATGATCAAAAAGGGCCTTTTACGTCTAATTGAACAGATAAAAGTATCATGATGAATAAAAATGACATTCATTGGGGTGAAAAACTAGATGTAGCATCAGAATGAAAAAAAATGGCCTTTGATGTCTAAATTAGCAGATTAAAGTACCTTAATAAACAAAAATGGTCTTTATTTGCAAAACGGGCGAGTTGTAGCTACTCAATGAACACAAAGGTGTTAAATCGGTTGTAGCAACTTAATACATAATAACCTTAAATCGTTGAATAGGCAGATACTAGGCAGAATCCTTCGATCAATTCAGCTTGCGAGTAAAATGTTTAAGCCTTTACAGTAGCTCCGACCACAGCGGTATCTCGTTTCATTTTGGATCAAATGACACACCTGACGGCAAGAACGTTACGAAATACGTTTTACATCCCATTTTTTTTGTTCTAACACATCTCACATCACACCTAACTACGTGCGTTATTCTGAGAGCGGACAGTCCTGATTATACACTCTGTCTTCCGCTCATGCAACATAGCGAGGTAGCGAAATAGAGAACTTAAAAAATGTGTCAGTGGTTGCCAAATTTATCGGGTGAATTGTTTACGAAATAGATTCTGATATGAGACACTGACGCAAGGACAAGCCCATAGCTCGAAAGGATTACCAAGTGAAATGGTTATTCAAAATAAGGATTCTGAAAGCTGCAGACCAACAATTACCATCAAGAATAATAACACCAAAATTTGTTATCACAAAATCGGTACATTTTTGAGCACTCACTTGCCACAAAGCTGTCACACAAAAGTGTCAAAAATATACAACATCAATGAAGGTATTGTGACGCACTCTTGTGTGTCATGGGCCAGTAGGACACGCTTAAGTGCAGCAAGCATGGCATACTTAGCAAAGTCGATACTATTTCACATAAAGTTTTTTTTCCAGAGACCAGCTTTTGAAGACACGGCTTGACTGACTCTATAAAAGAATTAAAAGGAACAACAGCTGATTTCTAATAATTTCACCAAAGAATTCAGAATATGTTTTTTCCTCAAATTTCTAAGACTGCTTATTTTTAAGCGAGAAAATTTTCATCATCTGGAACCAAAACATGCGATTCAACTTTTTCGATTTGTTGAATATGTGGTCGTAGGTGATACACCTTGATTTACTAAGATTTCATTGAACAACCATTTGACCCACGTAAGTAGGGTTGTTGACCTCAAACTGAGCATAAACTACCTAATTGGAATGTTAATAATTATTTTCATCCTCTGACTGCCACTGTCAACTCTAAATGATAGGAGGATCTCAACTAGACTAATGATCTTACTGATCTAATGACGTTAAAGCTTTATATAAGCTATCTCCTCCCGCAAATCAATATTTTGATCTTTCAGGGAACGCTCCGGTGCGCCAATACGTTTTTGCTTACGTCAATGTTTCTACAAGAAAGTTGTTATTTCACATCATTTATTAGAAAAGCATTGTGTGCGTTCATTTGAGTTGTCTGTCTGATCTGTCCATTATCTTATTCTGAGCTTCTACATCGTATATTTTGAAAGTTAGTTTCTGTATATAAGAGTTAGAAACTGAAACGCTTTAAACATACGAAGAAAATTTAATGCCTACCGCCATTCATAAAATTAAAATATTACATGTTTACTTATCAACCCTGTTAAATAAGCTGATGAATATCCTTCGTAGCTTCGCTAATAGCCACGGTGTATTGTATTTGTTTGCAGAAATTTCACGTTTTATTTGGTATGGTAAGAATATTTCTGTTTGTACAATGTTGATGGCCCTTCGCTCTAGTTCTATAATTTTGAGAGGACCATTTCTCGAAATCAGTGAAATTTTTTGGTTGAATTTAGAAAGTTTAACGTTTTTTATTAAAGCATAGCCATAAGTTACTTTCTGAGGATTTTTTCTGCGTGTGAACTTAATGATTAGTACAATTAACACTTTGACTGTGACGTGAGCTACCAGTGGAATAAGTATAGGAAATTTTCATAACGCTGCTGACCGACCAGTAGTCAAAGTAAATTTTCACAACTAATTAAAATTAAATAATGGCGCGATCTAGTTAATGTTTGCTATATTCAACATTGCTTACTACAATTAACTTTAGAGATGAGTTGAATGTTATAATTAAATCATACCTCCCACAGTCAAAGTGTTAACGCATTCGCAAATCAGCAAAATGAATGAAGTTACCATTTACATGATTTTGAAAAGGGGTTTCTACTTTATGTTATTGCCGCACCCTGCCGCAAGTACACAGAGATACCGATGTCACTGACCCCTCACGTCGTAGCCTTGACCGTGGCACGTCTTGCGCTACGATCGATTTAGTTCTCTTACATTGAAGCGGTAACCGAGCTGCACGAACGGGCCTAGCTTCTGCCGCTTGATTTATTATTGAATGCAGCAGAAGGCTACTTTTAGCAACTCAGCTTGATGTTCGATGAAAAGTGCATACTAGAGTCCGTGGACTAATTACAAATATTGGCTGTGATGCCACAGTGGCCAGCACAATGGTGTGATGAATTAATACTTTTGAGCCTTTACATTCTTTAGGGATGGAATGCACAATGTTAATTACGATGAAACTTAAGATAAGCGCTCGTTAATTAACTCGAGTGTTGTTTTCCATTAAAAGGCGATAGTAGTGGAAGAAATCGTACTTGAAACCGCAGCGTGATTCAAACACTCACAGGTTTAGTCTTGTGCTATTTATGCAGACAAATTTTGACTTCATTATTTTTTTGAGGCATACTGCACGGGTAAAAGTGAACACTGTCATCAATGAGCTATGATGTTTTTTTATTTATCATAATATCACACAGCATAGGAACTCCTATGTATATCTGCAACCTCTTTATCTCACGCTCAATAAGTAGCTTTACCGAATGGGCCACGCTACGGGCAGTCCATTACTGGAAGCTGGTTATTCAATTTTCAACCATTTATTCCTGAAATCAGGGTGCTGAATATCATCACATTTTATTACTAATAACAGCTCGGACAGTCACAACCAAGCACAGAAACAAACAAGATTGTGTAGGTTTTGTCACCATGCAGACCAGCCAAGCCCCATTACGTTCAGTTATTTTTACTCTAATATTTACCCTAATCATATAATTGCTCGATGATCCCCTTCTTTAAAAAAATAAAACTAACTTAACATCGGCGAGAAATATTTCGGGAACAGAATAATTCAATGGAGCTCGGTGAAATTCAGTGAAGCTTGATGAGTGAGATAGGAATCCTTCGTATGAGACCTTGCTAAGAGTTAAACGTTTAATTTACTAGAAGTTGAATGTTTAATTTGCCAAGAGTTAAACGTTCAATTTGCTAAGAGATGGGAGTTTAATTTGCCAGGAGTTGGAAGTTTAATTGCTAGGAGTTGAATGTTGGTGCTGCTACAGCATGAGGTCTACCTCACTATAGCGTGAGATCTACCTCTAGCTAGTACTGTAGCGTGAGGTTAGGCTTTGTAACTGATGGATATTACGTGTTTCCATACATTTAACTTAGCGATAAACACTTCATTTGTACATCTAAAACTGTACCTGGGTAAACGATATATGGAGGTAGACCTCACACTATAGTACGTAGCACCTGAAAGTTTAATTTGCAAGGAATTGAAAGTTTAATTTACTAGTAGGTGAATTTTTAATTAACTAGCAGTTGAACGTTTAATTTGCAAGGAATTGAACGTTTAATTTGGTAGAAGTTGAAGGTTTAATTTTTCATCAGAAATGGGAACGCGAAAACGCCACCTTGCCTACGGAGCTGCGACGTGCGACACCACAGCGGCCGGACAGCAGCATGGACAGAGACGAGTGGAACCAGCACGCCTGGACTGCCTCGCAGGTGAGACTGGACCGCCTAGCAGGTGAGACTGTACCGCCTCGCAGGTGAGACAGGACCGCCTCGCAGGTGAGACTGGACCGCCTCGCAGGTGAGACTGGACCGCCTCGCAGGTGAGACTGGACCGCCTCGCAGGTGAGACTGGACCGCCTCGCAGGTGAGACTGGACTACATTCTGGAAGAGAATTTCCCCAATATCCTAATAGTACCCGCGATTGAAATATTCTTGTAGTTGTGCTCTGGCGAAACTCGTATCACAGATACGGTCATGAAGCATCCCTTTAAGTGCGTGAAAGCAAGACGGACCAACCAATTTAATGTGTTCAATGAAATTCCCGTTGTAACAACAAAGGAGAAATTACGCACAAAATAACACATAAATTTATTTTGTTTTTAAATTTAAGGAGACACCTTGCGTTTTATTAAATAGTGTTGATTTAAGGAGACACCTGGCGTTTTATTGTATAATGTTTTATTATATAGTATTAATACTTGTGCAGGCGCAGTTAGTGCCGTGTTGGTGCGGCCGCACTTTCTTTCCTGAGCGTCTCGCAGTGCATCAGAAGGCGTGCAAGCCGCCGCCGGGCAAAGAACCTAAGGTGAGCAGCAGCAATTTTGCTTTGATCCTGATGGTAGTCAAGCCAGACTGAAATTTGGTAGTCAAGCGTGACTGGAATTTGGTAGTCAAGCGTGACTGGAATTTGGTAGTCAAGCGTGACTGGAATTTGGTAGTCAAGCGTGACTGGAATTTGGTAGTCAAGCGTGACTGGAATTTGGTAGTCAAGTGGGACTGGAATTTGGTAGTCAAGTGGGACTGGAATTTGGTAGTCAAGCGTGACTGGAATTTGGTAGTCAAGCGTGACTGGAATTCGGTAGTGAAGAGTGACTGAAATTCGGAGTTTGATCAAAGACAGCAATGTTATTTCGAGTGATCAAGGAAAAGTAAAAATTCCATCTGGCCAGTTAAGGATGTTTTTGTGCGAATAATCCTGGTTTCTGATTATTTATCATTCTACCTACATATGCTGTCCAAACCTTTTCTTTTCGAAGAACGCACAAATAGAAGGGGTGCATTAGAGAATGCTTTGATAATCAGTTTCATCATGTCGAAGTTACTTTTATATGATGCAAAACGGTATTGAAATACTGTATTCAGCTTCTCAGTCATTCACCGCTAACGACTAATTTCTGAAACGTCGCAACTTTACAAACAAGCGACGTAGCGTTCCGGGGTTCTTTGTGTTGTTCTCTTACGAAAAAGAAACACCAATTTACTGCACGCTATCTCTTTCTTCACGCACGCGATATTCCTTAAAATTATCGATGTCGCAATCAATACCTTGCTACCGACACTCATTTCACAGGATGCATCTGCTTTTGTACGCCTCTCACTTCCCCAGCTTACTAACTTGGCGCTACAGTAAATTACCTCAATGTTACCTCAAATTATCTTGACGTTACCTCAACGTTACCTCAACGTACCACTGGAGGTAGATTACCTCAAGCTCCATTTTTTCCGAATTTCAAGCTATTTACGTCGTTGTAGCGGCATGTCTAGCAGCTTAAGTCGCATCAAGGAAGTTACGTTTCAGCTGTACTGTGACGACGACGCAAATTGTTGAGAAATCCCTCCGCCGCTGATAAAAATTCCACTGAGAAATCGCATTGAAAAATGCCACGGATAAATCGGCCGATGATAAAAATCCCAACCAAAATTCTCACTGAGAAATCTCACTGAGAAATCTCACTGAGAAATCTCACTGAGAAATCTCACTGAGAAATCTCACTGAGAAATCTCACTGAGAAATTATCCCTGATGAATTTCACTGAGAATTCCCATTGAGAAATATCACTGAGATATTCATCTGAGAAATCCTACTTAGAAATGTCACTGATTAATCCGCCGCCACTGATAAAAAATCCCACTGAGAAATCTCACTGAGAAATCCCATTGAGAAATACCACTGAGATATTCATCTGAGAAATTCCACTGAAAAATCTTATCGGGAATTATCGGCTTTTACATCACCGTTCATCGATTCTGCGATTGCTATCACGAAGGTCTGGCTTGGAAGAAGAGGCGATCAATTAACTGTCGAATGACTCTTCTCTTTCGTTACAATGAAGAGAAATTCTGTAGACTTTGGGAGCAGAATATAGCTATAGATCATGTTCTCCTAGATTGATTTTCAAATGATCCGACGTAATGAACTTAGTGCTCCTTTGAACACATAAGTTTGATAGCCAAATATATACCCAAGATTTTTACTTCAAATACCCAAGAGTATTACTTCAAAAGCTCTCACAAACAACGCTCATTTGAGTTTTTCAAATTATCGTTACGTATTTGAACAAGACATTATTCTGCGTTTGAAAAAGACAAACTGTTGCTATTAAAACGTATCTCCCGTTTTTACACTGAACAAACTTCTGGAGATCTGCGTCTCTTCTGCACTCATGTCGTCACCGTGGCCGAGTGGTTAAGAGCACTCGCCCTTCACGGGAATGTGTCGGCATTTCCAATCCCGGCAGTGCCGCCCGGTGATTCTCCTCGCTGGGAAAAGGGATATCTCAGCCACAATTTCCCACTCTACCCAGGTGTCGGATGGGTACCGGCTTGACCGAGGGTAACCGTCATTGCGTCCTGGTGTTAGTTAGAAGCCATTTGAAAAACCAATGTACAAGATGTTATGTATCAGGCTTGATTGGAATAAAACATCCTTTCTATTCCAGGCTCGGCCAGGATCCACGAACAGCTCGTACGAGACGCCGTCTCACGGATCGCTGGGGAGTGCAAAGCCCACCGTCAGCTGCTACATCTGTGGCCGTGAGTTTGGTTCCAGGTCCATCGCCATCCACGAGCCGCAGTGCCTCAACAAGTGGAGGACGGAGAACAGCCAACTGCCTCAGGACCTCCAGAGGTCTGAACCCAAGAAGCCGGAGGTTGTCTATGATGGTGAGTTCGCGGGAGTGTTGCGCCAGCTTGTATTTGTTGAGTCCAAAACGCCGAAAGTTGTCCATTACGGGAGGGTTGCGCTTTCGGGTCTTTCTTGAGTCCGAAAAGCCTGGGTTTAACTATGATGGCGAGTTTACGTGTGTGTTACGCCAGAGGGTTTTTGTTGAGTCCAAAAAAACGGAGGCTGTCTATAACAGGAGTGTTGCGCCAGCTTGTATTTCTTCAGTCCAAGAAGCTGGAGGTTGTGTTTGCTGGTGAGTTCACGTGTGTGTTGCGCTACTGGGTATTTGTTGTCGTCAACATGACGTCAGTAGTGTAGTTAAGAGTCACCTGATCGCCTGTGTCTCACACCTTAGGTCATTGTAAGGGCATTGTCCTCAGAAAAGTCAGGATGCCTCAGAAAATGTATTTTCGGTCATAATTCTCAAACACTAGATGATAAGATAACAAAATTAGAGGAAAGGATATATAATGTAATCATATGCGTGTATATAAGTATTCAGGAACACATGTGAAATGTAACAATGGTTATGAGAAAATAAGTTAATAATCAGAACGAAAAAGTAACCGGACTTAGTTATAAATCAGCAATTAAATTGCAAAGCTGCTTCTAATACTCGCCAATTATAACAAAAACATAATAAATATCACTCAAACAGCTTTTCATTTCGGAACATTACTTCCCATATGTTAAATATTTGTTACATGTGAAATTTTCCATAAACAAGACACTTCTGTGTTTTACCAGTCATCATAGTGAATAGAAAAAAGGAGTCAAGTGTTGTAAAATCTGGAATATTTGATAAAATAGAATTAAAATTACGCAATCCGTAACATATCTCAACAATTGAAAGTGTCACGGTCAACAGTTCATGATAATGTAATTAAATTAGGAAAGTTTGGTAGCTCAATCAATCGTTTTACGCCGAAGTTGACGCAAGATAATAAAAAAAAATGTCGAACAAGTCCTTGCTAACCCTAAATCATACGTAACATTTGTTTTGGAGGGCTTCTAATGGCTTTTTTCAATATTTTTCATTGATTATATAATTATTCATAAATTTTATAACATGAACATGTATTATATCTTTATTGCTCAGTGATGTGCGTCAATGCATTATATATATCAAATTATTATGCAAGTTTTACGGTGTGACTTCTCCACAAGCGACCAAAAAATGAACTTTCGAACTATCAATGAAACTTCACAGTTTACAGAGTTTGGTAAAGTACACTCAGTTTATACCTTCATTTTTGTCTTGAATTTTGCAATCGAGGAGTCTGTTCGAAGTAACGTAAATTATTACATATGTACTTCGGTTAATTTATAAGAAAAATATTTCGGATAGTGAAGTTTACGGTACAAAATCGAGTGAATGGGTGACGGAGCAAGAATTTCACTTGCATTCTCATTTCTGAAACAAGACTTCCAATTGTGATCCCTTCTCTGATACAAAAATTCTACTAGTATTTTCATTTATGCATGAAGTAAGAATTCTGATTATGTTCTCGTTTCTGAAACTAAACTTCCAATTGTGTTCTCTTCTCTGAAGCAAGAATTCTACACGTATTCTCTTCTCTGAAATAAGAATTCTAATTGTGTTCTCTTCTTTGAAGCAAGATTTTCACCTGTATTCTCTTCTCTGAAACCAGAATTCTAATTGTGTTCTCTTCTTGAAGCAAGATTTTCACCTGTATTCTCTTCTCTGAAATAAGAATTCTAATTGTGTTCTCTTCTTTGAAGCAAGATTTTCACCTGTATTCTCTTCTCTGAAACAAGAATTCTAATTGTGGTCTCTTCTTGAAGCAAGATTTTCACCTGTATTCTCTTCTTTGAAACACGACTTCTAATTGTGGTCTCTTCTCTGCAACAAGAATTCTAATTGCTGTTATTTCTCTGAAATTGACACGAATAAATTTTTGGATCTCAAAGCTTTGCAATTTGTAGAAAACTAGGATTGATATTCAAACAATTTGCATCATTGCTGCAGTATTATCTGTAACGTAAGTTCTGTTGGTTTAGTTACGTTACGTGCTGTAATTGCAGGTAAAATTCACAAGTTTAAAATTTTTTCAACCGAAATTCACGTTTGTTCATCATAAAAACTGCTCGTGGCTTTGTCGCATCTACAGATGATATTACGCTTACGGTTATACCGTTTAAACGCCGTGAATTGTTTGAAAATCCAGCCCCAGTTAATTGTTAAAAATCTGTGCGTGGTAAATTATTCCAAAATAATTTTATTCCGCGGTAAATTACTCAAAAATCCGCACCAGAAAATTATTAAAAAATCTGGCCTCAGGAAATCGTTCAAAAATCGGGCATCAGTAAATTCTTCGAAAGTCTACTCCCTGTTCATCAGCATTTGACCCGTTTCCTAGTAAATTGTTCGAAAATCTGCTCCGTGTTTATCAGGATTTGACACATTTCCCAGTAAATTCTTCGAAAATCCGCACCAGGAAGAAATTACCGTTAGATTGTTTGGAAATTTTGCATCAGTAAACTGTTGGAAAATTTACTCCCAGTTCCTCAGCATATGTCTCGTTGGCAGAGCGAGGCAAGGTGGACCGAGCGGCCATGGAGGCGGCAGCATGGCAGTCCCACCTCGACACGCTGGTCAAGTGCGCCAATTGCCCCCGCACCTTCCTGCCCGAGCGCCTCATGAAGCACCAGAAGACATGTCGGGGCGAGAGCTAGTCTCTGCAACTCATTCCAAGACGCTCAACTCTCACCTGATCCTTCCTTCCTGAATTTATTTTGTGATCGAAAAGCGATCAGAATCTGCACTGGTGTTTACTATAATAAGGTCATACAAATAATTTTTTGTATCACCTTAAACCGAAGTTTGGAACTGGAAGTGTCTGATATGAAAAGTTGTGAATAAAGTTTTTCATGAAACCGACTATGTTTTCCGCTTTAATGTGGGCCAGTGCCAGACGAGAGGTATGCACAGAGTTCCAGATTTGAATTCTGCATATTCAGAACTTCTTGAAATCATATGCTTGTTCGCTGAATCGAAAACTAAACTATTGGTTCACCTCAGCAATTGCAAAAGACTGTCCGAGTAAATACTTGTTTTTGATGCTCACCTTTGGCAATGAATTTTCCTATTTATTGCTTTTTGAAATCATATTTCTATCAACTTAACGCAGACTAGTCTAGTAACATTTTGAAAACAAATTTTTCGTCTGCAACTGAGCCACCGATGACGGCAACATCGGCAAGCTCTTCTTTGGTTTACGTCGTACATAGTTCCATATTTAAGGAAGTGCCCAATAACATAGCTGGTAATTTCGCAATCGGGTTGAGAATCGATCCTATTTTATGCAAACCTTCAAAATGAAAGGATGTTGTTCAGTTCCATTAGACCCCTGGGCACTGGCAAAACTTTTTTCTCTCACTTAATAGGGTGAGCGGACTATCTTCCAGCTAAGCTGGAGAGTTGGCGTTAAAGTTGCTGTCATTTCTGAGCCTCCATCAACGACGAATCCCTAGTGACTGTTTTAGACAACGTGTCAAGAAACGCGTTTTTTTGCCGCTGACTGTTTTTTAATAATTTTACGTCGGTCGCATGTTCGCTGCGAGGTTTTTACCTTCGCTCACTTCCATCCATTGAGGCTCCAACCTTCCATGCAACTTCTGGAATATGTTATCATAAACTCAGTTTTCAAAAAAATGCCTTTTATCTCTTAGTGTGTACATTTTAGGGTAAAATTTTCGCAGGAAGAAACATTGCCCCAATTCTGCGTCTGCGTTTGTTTTCGCTGCAGACAGTCACGGAACGAAAGCGTTCTGCGAATGATCTTTTCGCTCCCTATTGAAGAGTCAACCGCGCTGGTTGTAAGAATATGTAAGGCTATAGATTTATTTTTGATAATTTTTATTGGAGAGGTTTTGGTTTTTGTTAATGAGCTTGTGAGCCAAGCCCCTACTAAAAATCAGCGCAGTACAGAAGCAGTTCGGCGCAGTAATAATACCTCAGAGATGCAGACGTCATGATCACCTTCACAGCAGTTTCCTTGCACCGTGGCTGAGTGTGTCCTGCAACAATTCAGTTAAATCCACTGATCAGGAGTGAAACTAAGTAGATGGCAATACAGAAGTGCCCACTATTGACCTATTGTGTCTTCTAGTAATGCAGGATACGTATATCGCTGTTGGGTGTGTATAATTTTTATGGTACTAAATATCTAGCGGTTGTTTTTGGGTTTTGCTGCAACTATAATTATTGACGTAAGATATATTACTCAAATCAACCTTAAGTGCCATACTTTGTCGAACTGCAAAAAACCATTAGAGGCGCTGCGCCGATTTTAAACTGGCGTTCAAAAACGTTTGCATTTGCATTTGTGCCTTAATTTCCAGTCAGTTTTAATGTTTACGTTGCCTCGCTATATCACTAATTTCCCGGTCAGTTTCAATGCTGCCGCTGTCACATTCCGTACTAATTTCGCGGTGTGTCCTGACGCTTACGTTGTCACATTCCCTCATTGTCTCCCTAACACATTGTATCCCTAATTTCCTTGTTTTCGCAATCAGTTCTGATGTAACTGCTGCTGCCGCAGCTCCTCTGTTATGCATCTAATTTCTGTCACTTACGATATTCATGATGCAACAACTGCCGTATTATGTCTTTAATTTTTGATGCTCACGCTTCTGCACTTTATGCACGAACTCAATTGTGACGTTAAAGTTGCATAGACTTTACTGAAATCCAGCCGTCCATTTACTTTCCATGACCTGCGCCATGTGATATTTTCATATAATGAGCTTGCATAGTTTTCGGACTAATAGGTATATAAAATACTCATAGTTTTAAAAAATGAAATTTCCTCTGATTATTACTCGAGTCTTTATTTCGTGTTTGATTAACATATTAAAATGTAATAGCAGTTCTTAAAAACGATTTTTACTCTTCCACCGTGGTTGAAAGAACAGAAAAGAAAAACGTTGGAATAGAAAGACCGACGAACCGAACGTTTTACAACGGCATTTAAAAATTGAGAGTAAAAAAAGAAACAAAAGCTCAACTCACAGATTTCAACGTTCGTTTATTTTCTTGAAACCTAGATGGGTTTACTTTTTCTTCATTCAGTTAAAATTGGATATTCAAAAAGTCAAATGTTGCGTACACGAGGAATTTTTTTCACCTATTCTTTTCGATTGCGCTCAAGAGGATAAAATAATGAAGAATAAAATTATGCTCAAAATGCGAGCAAGGAATCAACGATTTTTTTACACAGCTCTTTCTGTTAAAGGTAATTGATTAAGGGATTGAATAAACAATTGCAGAGCAGAACACACAATCAGTAGTCAATTATCAGTGATAATAAATAATGAAAAATTACCAATCTATGGTTCACAGCTGGCAGCGAATGAAACAATTGTTGATTTTTTGCTCGACTGAGAGATCAAGTCCCACTGCTCTGTGCAATGTGTAAATAAAATGTAATATTGCTATGCGGTTTCGTTCCCTACCCAGAAAAATGTTGAATGCAAAAATGTATTTGACAAAAAATCTTATTATCACTGCATTAGAAACGGGTGTGGTTTAATTGACGTCGTCTCGGGGTCATCTTCACAAGCGAAAATACATTGGAGTTATGTAGTTCTGAGCGTTATTTCGTTATGTGTTCATAGTTAACAGCGTCCCCTACTTTTTAATTTTATTTCTTTTACAATATTCTCTCACACATTTCTCTGCGAAAATTATTAAATCTTCCGTGTCGCCTCTGTTGCAGGCTGTGATGTTATTCTAATGAATTATTGCAATTAATTAATATATTGGAAAATAATTGATTGAAAAATTAATGGTAAAAGAGCGCAAGGTCACTTCCAAACATACGAGCGTATGTGTTAATTGACATTGCATTGAGTTGAGCATCCGAATTCGACATAATACTGAACCACAAAGTATTGTCATTTTTTATGGAAGGTGTAAACATGAATGCAGTTGATGTATTCTTTCCATACATACTTCAGTTTCCAACAGTGGGTCAAATAGACTTGATTTTGCATTACATTTTCCATGCTCAATAACACATGATTGTCCCGGCTTTCATTTCAGTTTCAACTGTAGTTTTTTTTTGACACGATGAAATTGAACCATATGGATTTTTTCGGTCAAGTTCAGGTTGATATTTTAACTTTTTAAGCAACTACGCAAATACCATATTTTGTCATCGTGTAAGTTAAATTTCAGCTGAATCTCGAGTCTCGATTAGAGCCTACCGAGATGTTGCGAGACTCATAAATTTCCTTGTCACTTAATAAAACTAGATGGAAAAGAATTAATTTAAAAAACGCACGTTGAATCCAGTGATCCCCAAGGCCATTCAGAGATGACTAGGCAGTATGCAGTCACTATGCACGAATTGTGCGTAAAGAAGGATGAACAGTGCTGTGAAAATTAACAGGCACATCTCAAGCATCTTTGATTTTCAAACGGACCATCATGTTATCGTTGATACTTGAGTGTGATATGATACTTATGATAGTTATGGATCGTGTATTAGTGTACACAGTCCATCAAAAATGACGGGATTCAATATTTTCCATGAATAAAGTTTTCAGCCGTGGATGACAGACAAATATATCCATCCTAATAGTAGCTGCGATTAAAGTATCCTTGTATTTGTGCTCTGGTGAACTCGTTTCACAGATACTGTCATTAAGCATCCTTATGAGCGTCACAGAGAGACAGAAGAGGTGAACACCAAACAAATATATAAATAACTGAACACTTCAAAGATATCATTTGTTAAAATGATACTTGAGATGCTCGGGAAGGATGAGCCAAGACAAGAAGCGTGATTTAACAGCTGCTGGATATTCACGTTGAACGAGCAAACTGTTCGGCTAATGCTGGATGAAGCCCGCTGCAATGTGCAAAGTCACTCATGTGTGCCTAAAACGGTAGAGGATACAAGGTAGGTTCAAACTATGGCAACGGAAACAAGGTAGGTTCAATCCAGTCTCTTTTTCGTCGACGGTGTGGTTTTGCTGACGTGACTGTAACGAACCAATAGCAGCCCTCATATTGCATCTGGTAGCACTGCTACCTCCAAATCTGGCCCCACTATTGGCCTAACGACATGGCGTTTTGGAGACGTCATAAAGATTGTTTAAAATAAAGCCTCTCTTTTGGCTAGCCGAATAAGAGGAGGTGTATTTTTTCCGTAGAAGTGACCCTACCTTGTTTCCTCTACCGTGATGTCTACAGTCACTGCTGTTATCGCAGTTGAAGCATTTGTTTTGAACCAAGAAATACAGAAAACGAATGACTGTTGAAACATTTGACTTGAACCCAGAAATACAAAGAATGGTGACTGTTGCAACATTTCATTTAGATCATAAAGTAGGGAATGGATTACGGAAGAAAAATTTAATTTGTATCAAGCAATGCTGAAAAAGGAATAACGGTTGAACATTTGATTCGGACCAAAAAACTACAGTGATTGGAAAACGGTTGGAACATTTGATTTGCTTCACAAAGCGCGGAGATCGCGTTTGAAACATTTGGATTAAAAAATACCAAAGAAGATAGAAAAAAGTAATGTTCTCTAGTGAGATCAATTAGCTCGAGAGAGAACCATGCACTCAAGGCTCCAGTCACCCTCCTTTATTCCCATTTGAGAGGAAAAAATGAATGCGATACGATGGAAGAATGCGATGGGATGTTTTTCATATTCATCGCATTCTTTTTTTCTCTCACACGTGGGGGAGAAAAAGAATGTGATGGAATATCGAAAACAGTGTATGAATGAATGATCTCGTGTGCATGTTCACAGCATGTTGGCCAAGATGAGAGGGTATATCTAAATTTCACGTGCAAAATACGGCACATCTGGAGAGTAGTCGCAGCTGAATGTACCACCGTATTGAAATTTTGAAAGCAGACTCGGAACAGTACAGTCCAACAAATCACTTTATAGACTCTGCAACATATAAAATTAATTCGCCTCAACTTCGGTATTCAGCACGTAAAATTTCAAATTTTGACCTTCTTCAAAATAGTGTGTTGTAAACTTGACACTTTGTAATCAAAATATCAGCTGGGAAATTAGGGTGAAATGTTTCTATGGAGATTGATAATCTAATCTTTTATCATTGATAGCCAGTATTATAACAAACCACCATTTTGCACACTGTAATTATTGCGTGCGAAAATTTTTTAACACGTTATCAATCAAATATAAAAGTACAGTTTTTTGACTCGCTGAAACAAAAAGAAAAAAAATCGTACCTCCAAGTTAGGATTGTGTAAAAAAATTTCACACAATACGAATACAAAGTTTGAATTTTTCCACGGAGATCATGTCTAACGCACATCGGCCATGAAACTGAAGGCTCTACCGCACGTCTTATTGCAAACTATGTACTTATACCTTTGAAGCGTACGCATGCTTTTTCATTTTAGGTACATGAGCCTTGCTTATTTTTCATAGATTCATTGCACGTTGTATA
The DNA here is from genome assembly GCA_014220935.1 of Platorchestia sp. MABIK. Taxonomy (NCBI): domain Eukaryota; kingdom Metazoa; phylum Arthropoda; class Malacostraca; order Amphipoda; family Talitridae; genus Platorchestia; species Platorchestia sp. MABIK. The sequence continues at coordinate 10,522 of JACJUY010005386.1, read as the reverse complement.
CAAAACAGTACGCACATATTTATCGTGTGTATGCAATGGATTATTATGCGTACATGTGCATTGTACATATCTCAAACATATTCAGTACATGATTTTATACACATGCGGTGCATTTTAGCATTCACAAGCATTGCATAGCTTTCCCAAGTGTAACGGACACACTTACATTCATTTACCAAACAAAATTACCATACATGCAGTGTGTATATATCTCATTAACATACTAAATTGAACTGTAATTCGGTAACTAGTTTGGTTATCATGCGTACATCATGCAAAATATCGTACATTTATCAAGAACATTGTCATACATAGTTACTGAACATATGTTACGCATAATTGTAGTGTGTACATAGGCCTTGAATATTTATCACTCACATACTATGCACAATTAGCATTCATGTACCATGCACATTGCATAATTGTCATTCGTAGATACACAACTGCGTACTTTTAACGCGCATATTTATCATACGCTATACTTATATACATGCGAAGTACAATTATTATACGCATAATTATCATGAATGTACGATTCACAATTAACATTCATGTATGAAGCACAAGTACCATCAAACACCACGAAAATGTCAAATATTATGATACATATACGATGAATAACTGTAAGTTGCACACAGACCATGGTTGTCATACATGTGTGTACTGGGTACCTACATACGTGTACTTGGTACCTACATACGTGTACTTGGCACCTACATGCGTGTACTGGGTATCTACGTACGCGTACTGGGCACCTACCATACAGGGTATGCCTGCCTTTGGTGTAACTAATGCTCTCTAAGGTATCAAATATTTTTCCACCAAATTTCTTGTTACTTTTAAATCATGAAATATTTCGAATGCCGAAACAATACATCCATCGCTGAACAAAGTAAAAATACAATTCTCAAAAGTCTTATTATTAAAATAAATTACGTGTAATTTACAGTTTTTTATTTCAAGTACCTTATATAGCTCACACCTACAGTATCAGAAAACTCAGAAGCGTCAGCAAGACACTATTTTCACGAGAAAATTTCCCAAAACTCTAAAAACACGAGCACAAAAACTTGTTTATTGTGGCTTCATGACCTGATCGCTCATGCAGGAAGTAAATTCCTGCACTCGATGCCTTAATTATCGAAGCTTCAGATCTTTACGGGTGCAACGCGCCGCTAGCCAGCCTTGTGAGCGGTCGTAAAGACTTGCTTTGACATACACGACGTCGGTTGTCTAGCCAAGCTGCTGCGGCTCCTGGTTGATATTGGGAGCGTCGCTGCAAAGATGACAAACTTTACCACACGACTGAAAATCTTGTGAAATCTAGCCCCGGCTTTTTACGCAGGGGTATTAATAGGCGTCCGTGGCTAGCTAGCATTCGGGCGGCAGAGATGCGAGGCGTCCTCTGGTTAGATTAGATTTGACTATTATCGGTTCAATCGATTATACTATCGTCGGTGTCAAAATAGTCCGATGATGTTCTGGTTTTGCAGGTTTTCACACCTACTGTGGGAGCATTGAATAAATGAAAGCTGTCAATCCTTGTGATCACCCACTAGACTCACCAGAGCACTTGAATTTAGATCGTTAGTACCGTAAGTATGTAGACGTTTTACAATCGATAAAAGTTATTTAATAGATTTTGTCGAATTTGAAATTTTTGTTTTTCAACTCAGATTTTCAAAGCACAACAAAAAATTGAGTGAAGCAGAAATAATGATGATATTGAAAGATAATGTGGGTGTACTGTTAACGAAGGATTATTGTCAACGATTAATTTTTTATTAATAAGGAATTTCCTGCAAACAAAATTTTTTCGTTCAATAGGAATTTCGGTAAATGAATTTTTTGTCAATGAAGAATTTGATATTTATGAGGAAGTTTATACTAATAAGACAGTTTTATTAATTTTAAAGATTTTGCAAACAACAAATTTTTTGTCAATACAGAGTTGTCAGCAAGAAACTTTCCAAAACTAGCCAGCTTTTCGTCATTATTTCTTTTAGTCCCTTCTCAATTCAAAATGGTTACAAAGTCTCCCGTGACTCCAAATTAAAAACTATAAATGGATAGTAGTGAAAATAAACTCATCGACCGATAGTTTTCTGATTGATGCTAAACCATACCATAAGAAATTTCTTTACAAATTTACACAAAGAAACATTTTTTCTATCAGTGTTTTAAAGTACATCACTCTATACTAACTTGTGAATCTACAAAAAAGTTATTTTGAACCCTGAGCAATGCCATTTGATGTGGATAACATTTTTAATATACAATTTTCTGTACCTGGAGTTTCATTCCAATGATTTTCGCACCAATTTCATTTGTTTACCCAAAGCTATTCACAGAGACTTGAAAAGCGGAACAACTCACTGACGAACAACATGAAAAGATGCTGCTTGATCATGGCCTTTAAATTCAATATAAGCCTCTATATTCAATTACAGCCTTTATATTAAATTTTGGACTTTTGATTCCAATAAAGCTCTTATATAAAGTTGTAGCCTTTAAATTCAATCATAGCCTTTATATTCTATTGTAGCTTTTATATTCTACCAATTCGCAAAAGTATTATCAATATTTCATAATATTTCACAGATTTATTGACCACAACTATCATATATGAGCTTTGAGGAACAGCTCAGAGAGAACCCCTTCTGAACGATGGTAGTTCTTTAATATCTATATTGCGTAATTCGTCACATATGTTATAACATCATTTATATAGGATAATTTTAGACGTTCAAACGCAATGGATACTGGTCACACGAGAAATTCAAAATTTCTGTACAGAACTAACATATTATTTTATCATTAATGAGCTCGACATTGTAGTCCCATGCGCCTGCTAACTATTCATAATATTCTAGATAAAGTTTACTTCAGTGTGAGTCACTAGGCATGACTTATCTCCGTGAGTCTTGTGAGTCACCCCCATGCTAAAGCGTGCGACTCTAGAATTTTAACTTTAGACGTAAGACTTTAGAACTTGAATTTTTAATTAAAACAAAAAATGAGGAACGATTCTAAATAAACCACATGAGATTTCAGCTTCTGGTGATGATGCAGAAATGTTTTCTGACAGCAGCAAGATCTGAACTGGGTTTGAGACAGCGCATCCGTTCAAAATTTTAACCCGTTGACCGCGTTTGCATGGTTGCTACGGTCGGTTGAGTTAGGTTGTAAATAGAAGAGTTGAAAAATCGACTTTACAGCTCGAATATATTTCTATTTTTTCGAAGAATTGGAAAACTGTTATAGCACGATGATACTTTAAATTTTTTTCTAAAAAGGTAGTGAAATAATTGAAATGCAGTTCATTAATACCAGTATACAAACGAGCAATTTAATTAGTGGTACACATACTGAATGTCCTAATCTTAAGTGAACGTGTTAATAAAGAGCGGCCAAAGTGTTTGCTTCAACCAACTCGTGTAAACTTCACTGAGTTGACTAATCAGAGGGAGCTTATGACTGCGATTTTTTATACTCTAAGTTACATGCTTCTCTCATTTGGAGTTCACTTCGTGGTCTGAATAAACGCTATTATCTTTTTTTCTATGAAGCTTTTCAAGGTAGATAACGTAGGCATCAGTGAGGTAGCCTTGAAGTTTGCTTTTTGAGAATATATTTGAGAGCCATTCTATTCGTGTATTTTGTGTTTGCAGTGTAGATAAAAAACAGAAAATTGTTAGATTCTCTTAACTTAATAGACTCTAGATCGCTAGCAGAAAATTTCGTCACGCCCAGAATAAAGTCTTTGAAGTTTTGTAGTGAAGTGTATATTTTTTAGGCATTCTCAAATACATTAGAATGTCTCGGAACAATAAGCTTTGGGGGCAGGGGAGAGTTATTTACATAAAATTATCAGACAATATGTTCATGAGTGAAGGGGTTCAATTTGATTTTAGCGTAACTTGCAGAATTTCAGCGCTGATTTTTCCAGCTGAATTTTCTACCTTAAGTATAACCCGCGAATCGGTACTACCTTAACATCCAATCTCGAGAAATAATTATTATATTTTCACATGAGGGATCGTTGTAATATCCAGGCGCCGAAGACACTTCAAGTATCCGAACCCGAGAGACAATTATTACATCCAGACATGCGGGTCCGAACCCGAGAGACAATAATTTTATTTTATTAGACAATTTCATTAAAATCATTAGACAATAATTTTATTATTAGTAGTAAATTAATTTTGGCATCAAGGTTTCGTCCAAAAATGTCTCCCTACAATTAACTTATTTATTAACGGCAACAATTGATTTATTTGGTATCTGCAGCGAATTCGTCCTGAAATCATGGCTGTTTTGGCCCACCTTATTTTTTCACATTTTATGACCTTTTATCGGTAAATGCAACCATTATGCGGGTCAGATGTTAGTCAGTGGATCATTCTTATTTCAAACCAATAAAGCGTTGTTTTAAGCCTAAAAATAGCCTCATTTTGAAGCCTTCACTTTACTGAAGCTATGGTCACACCAAGCTGATTCAATAATTCATGTCATTTAATAAATAATCAGGCAACGATTTGACAGTAGATTCCTTTACATCATTTGGTTAAATTTACATCCTTTAAAACCTTTTTAATGCATCTTTCTTCCGCGCATAAAGTATCAGTTTCGCTTGATCAATTGCGCGTTTAAATACCCAACATTTTGCGGGTACTCGCAGCAATTGCCAATTTCCCGCACGCGATCATTCACGGGACTGATGTCTGGTTAGAAACTTTTACTTTATTCCACATATGAGAAACTATGAACAGGTTCGGAGCTGGCACGAGGCCAGGCGGGTCGAGCTTCAAATTTAGACTTGCGGTCGTTCGTGAGTCGATCCGACGTAGGGACGAGGTATTCCCTGCGAGTGGCTTATTTTGTACGTAGTACAGTGCTGAATTCCTACAGTGTACTACAGCAGTACATTTTGTACGTATTACAGTGCTGAATTCCTACAGTCTATTGCAGTAGCACATTTTCTACGTAGTACAGTGCTGAATTCCTACAGTGTTCTACAGTAGTACATTTTCTACGTAGTACAGGGCTGAATTCCTATAGTGTACTACAGTAGTACATTTAGAACATAATACAACACTGAATTCTATAGAGTGGTACATTTTTACGTAGTACAGAGCCTGGATTACTATATCGTGCTACAGTAGTATATTTTGTGCGTAGTACAGTGCTGAATACCTGCCGTGTACATCAGTAGTACATATTTTACGTAATACACTGCTGAATTACTATAGTGTACTACAGTAGTATGTTTTGTACGTAGTACAGTGCTGAAAACCGGCTGTGTACTACATGAACTCACTATCAGCTGAGGTTGGAGTAGTACTGCATAAGTACTGTAGAACTCTTTCATGAAAACAGCGAGTAGAATGGCTAAATAGACAGAGAATGTTTTGCTGTCAGCTATACATCAACAACGCCGTAAAATTTTATACACAAGTGACTTGCTCAAAATTTATTACAACAAAAATTCCAAACCAGCGAAGTTTGACCAAACAAATCGACGGAAAAACTTTCGCAGTACCCAGCACAGAACGGAGACAAATGTGCTCATTTTACGAGACTCGAGAGACAATCTGCTGCTGTATCATTTGTGGTAAATTGTACAAATTGTTTAAATTGTTTTAAGACTGAAAGGATCGAAAATTTGGCACATGGCTGCTTGCTCAGGCTTGCGCACGGGTGGTCTAACACGAGACGGTTATACGGCACTTGCGGTGTGTAGTCTGAGCGGCTCTGATGACGTCAGCAATGTAACATTTATTCAAATGTCGTAAAGTAACTTTTATTCAAATGTTGTAAATGTAACTTTTATTCATATGTTGAAATGTAACTTTTATTCAAATGTTGTATGCAAGTTTTATTCATATGTCGTAAATGTAACGTATATTCAAATGTTGAAAATGTAACTTTTATTCAAATGTTGTAAATGTCACTTTCATTAAAATGTTGATAGTAAGTCTGATTTGATTTCGCCTATCCTAAATACAAAGTGAAGATATGTATCAAGAGTGATAATTTGTAGAAATACTGATACAGACTTCACAACTAGTGCTTTCGATATTTTCAAATTTTAAATATTAATGAGGGAACAATAAATATAGTACAAAATATTAATTTGTTACGTTCGGTTAACATCAGCAAAAAAATATTTTTTGAAAGTCATCTGTAAAACAATGAAATGAACTTGAATAAGAAACTCAAACGATCACCAAAATAATAAACAAAATCAAATAAATGAAAAAACAATCGATTGGATCAACTCAAAAGATTTAAGTTTTTTTTTAAACTGGCTTTGGGCTAAGAATGAAACGAAATTTCAAAATCCGTAAATCACTGTTAAAAAGACCTTAAAATCCGTGCCGTTAATTTGGGTCTCACACAAATCTTCATGATCCTGTATGGCTGAATGGAAAGAGGTTTCTACGCATAATATTTTTCATATGTATATCTTATATTTTAATGTGTCAAATTTTCAGTATGTAGTGAAATATCTTATATCTTATAATAATGCAATGTGTTTCTAGGCTGGTTTAGGTAAAGCACAGAAAAGCTTTGAATGTCAACCGTTGGGCTAGATGACGTGAACAGAGCAACGCGAAAGGACATCGGAATGTTTGGTAGATCAAGTTTCTTGACCGTTGGACAGCTGGAGAGGGAAAAGTTGTCACAGGGCAGCCTTCGTGTTCATGTTTCACAATCTCAGGAGCCTTGCCATCCATCAATGTCAACAGCCTGCTGGCTCAGGCATCCCTCGAACCCACACAAGCACACAACACAAACAACACACACAAACACACGGCGACACAACACACACACAGCGCACACAAAACACATCAACACACGCATCGAAGCAGCCTCAAAGCGTGAGAAAGGTTCGGAGGACAAAAGGGGCCTTACTCTAAGTGAGGGCTCCGTCTTAGCTATTCATCGACCTGGAACAGCGTGGGGTGCCTACGAGGCGTACGATACGCACCAATTAGAATTCGAGACGTCACGACAAGCGAGAATTCCACCAATCAGGATTAGAATGCTGTCTTCATAACCATGCAGATTCGAGAATGTTCTAGAAGGAACGAGGTGGAACACATAAAAGCAGTACACAGGAAGGATCGAGAGGATTTTTCTCTCGGTGACGTAACAGGAGAGGTGCACGAATTTGGAGTGCGAGGCTGGGGGGCGCCGGCAGTTTCGCTGGTACACCCCGGCATATCAACATTTCAGTATGACACCTTGAGCATCGAGATTTGCAAAAACAAGAAATTCTTAGCGGTGCATGTGTGCGCTGATGAGATCTACGAGAGATTTTTCGCTGGGCTTCGCAGCGTGAATACAGCGCGGGTACGCAAACGGAATGCGCCGGCATTGCCGGGGTGCAGTGAGCAAAAGCACCAACAGTTCAACAGCTGAGTGAGGTGACAACATCGAAGTTACGAGTAAAAAGTCGGAAAAACAGCAGCCATCGAAGGGCCAA
>JACJUY010005385.1:20463-39201 GCA_014220935.1 Platorchestia sp. MABIK | reverse complement strand
ACAGCAAAGTGGCTTCACAAAATTCCTCTGCTTTATATGCCTCTGGGACAGCAGAGCCAAAGACAGACACTCGATTCTAAAGGAATGGCCAGTTAGGAAAAGCTAAAATGTTAGGGAAAAGAACATTATTCATGAACCCATAGTGAAACGTGAAAAAATTGTTTTCCCGCCCCTTCATGTCAAGCTAGGCCTAATGAAATAGTTCGTCAAGGCGCTGAATACCGACATGCAGTCCCCGTTTCAAGTATTTGTGTGACGCGTTCTCCGGTGTAATGACAGAAAAATTCAAAACAGGCATCTTCAACGGCCCTCAAATTAGGAAGCTGATTAAAGATCAAGCTTCAACTCAATGAATGACTGATGTTGAGTCAAATGCATGGGGAGCATTCGTTGCTCTCGTAAGAAACTTTCTTCGAAACATGAAATCAAAGGAAAATAAAGATCCTGTTGAATCTTTAAATGGATCGCTTCCAGGTGTTAGGTTACAACGTTTAAGATGCATTTCTTGAATAGTCATATTGAATAATTTCCGGCAAACTTCCGGGAAAAACTCAGGCAATACAATAATGACTCAAATTTTTCAAATTACTTACTTTAGAATTGTAATAACAAATTTCCAATCCATTCACTTTTTTCGTAATATTTCGTACTTGTGAGGTCACAACTTATGATTAATGAACATATTTGATATTGTTAGGCCCTCACCATATACCAGAGTCGTTTCACATCCAACAATGACCATGTAGTTAATGTAGCTCAAAAACTGACGAAGAAGATGCATTTTGAATCCCCAAAATCGGTACTTCTCGACAGAAACATTAAAAAGAAAGGTAAAAATCATTGTTTTTTATTATTTGTGGGGCCGGCTAGGGCCCATGCAGTTATTATACAGCAATGAAAATATAAAGGAAGTTTCATAACAACGTCGCTCCGTGACGTATCAGCTGATGTGCTCTGTTGACATTGTTGACATGGTGATCCACCACCTACAATTATTGCAAATCCCTTCCCTGTTTTAAACCCCTTAGCGGGCGAACGAACGAACATACGAACCTCATTTCTTCACAGGACTTACCTGACGTCTTACACTTCCAATGCCAGCTAATATCGAAGTTGTCAGATATTTGATGATTTATACCAAATTAAGGGAGTACTCTCTCCTTAAAACAATCGAAGAGAAAGATCCCCGGTTCCCTCTCAATTAATTTTATAACATTAAAAACTATATGTCGCTATAGTTATTTTGTGGAGGCCTTCGCTGCTCGTACCGAGAACGCTGAGCAAAGGTGTTGTTTTTGTATGACTCACACCAAAAAGCCCAGTCCTATGTTCTGGCACTGCCTCATAAATGTGTATAAAGAATTAATTTTCTCGTGTCCCTTAGATAAAACCGAATTTGTTAATCTTGACTGCTTGCGACCGAATAAAATACATTTTATTAACCTCATTTTAGGAGGTTAAAACTACAAAAATTAAATCTACTACTAAGAGTGACCGTCGAATGTTTATTCATGTTTCAGAGACACGCTCTTAAGAATAGATACGAAGAAATTAGCACGGCCGGTCTTGGTTTGAGTTCACGTGTAAATTAATTACACTCATTTTCGCTGTTCAAGTGCACTATAAAGTCACTTCAAAAAAATTAGAGAGATCCAGAGCCTTATGTACTCGAGTCCGTATCGTGGACACAGGGTTCGGCGGAGTATTGCATATTACAATACAGGTATACAAGCTTGCAGTTGCTTTCAGTAATGCTTCATTTCTGTATCTAGGATATGACACGAATGGCTATAACTACTTCTATTGCGGCTCAAAAATACTGTATTCTAAGAGTTTTACAACGTCACAAAGAAAAACGTTACCTGTGAAATAAGCTTTAGCAGAGAAACTCCACTCGAACAAAAATTTGTTCAAGAAAGGTATTGAATCCCGTCATTTTTGACGTGCTGTGTGCACTACAGCTTTTTAACTTTAATTTTAAAAAGCGCAAGTTAAATTTACGAGGGACGACCCAGGGATTTTTGAGCCCAATTGGCTATTTTTTTTATTGCTGGAAAAGGATCCTTAGGGAGTGGGCTAGTGTGCTCTAAAATTTTGAAGGGCTTCTGACCCTCCTCCAAGAGGGGTGTATCGGGACCAAAAAAAATGAACTTTTGACTTTTGATAAAAATGAAATAAAAAGGAAATAAAAAATTTGGCTCTTTTCATTTGTTAGCAATGTTTCAAGGATTTCAAAACTGTCTTTGGTTGTGTTGTAGCATGAAAACTCATTGACTTGTATTCATTTGAAATATCAGATAGAATGACATGAAAAATATTTCTCACTTTCTGAAAAAAGACTAAGGCCAAAATCGAAAAAACTACCGAACAAGACGTGCTTCTTCAAAAAAATTACATGTAATGGCTTATTTAAGAAGAATCAGTCCACAAATAAAAAATGTACTATTCTTCAAGAAATGAAAAATAATTTTTTTGATTTTATTTATTTATGTAATTTACCATTCACAGTGTAAATATGAGGTGATGCACAAAGGGGATTAAATAAAACATGGAAACAGCATTCAAGTACAAAAATCGCACATTATATTTCACCTCAACAAAAAAATTGTTTATGGCCTGTTACGAAAAAAAAACATTTTCAACATTCAAAAGAATAGAAGTCAGTGAGTTTTCAAGCTAGGAAAAAACAAAAACAGTTTTAAAATCTTTGAGACATTTCTCACAAACTCACAGATCCCGATTTGCCAATTTGTACATTTAATTTTTTATGACAGTTAAAAAAAATGATATATATCAGTTAGTGATCGAAAATCGCTTATCAAAAGCAAACGAAAAGAAAAACAGAAAATTCAGATCCATCAGTTTTTTAGAAAGGTTCCAAGGATTTCAAAACTGTTTTGTTCTAACTTAAAAATTCATTGACTTCTACTGTTTTGAAATACCCCTAAAAATGAACTAAAAAACTGATATTTCCATTTTTTCCAAAAACCATTACCTAAATCGAAAAATTTCATGAGGAAAATATGTTTCTATTCAAAAAGTACAAATACTAGCAATATTACAGACCAATTGGAAAAAATGTAAAAATCGATATGTCGTCCCCTCTAAAAAGCTCAAGTTCAATTTTAAAAAGTTCAAGTTCAATCTAAAAATGCACAATTTTAATTTAAAAAAAGCACAAGTTTAATTTAAAAAAGGCAATTTCAATTTAAAAAGTCTCACCTACGCTATATTTTAAAAAAGATCAACTTCAATTTTTAAAAGCTTACGTTTTAAAAGCTTACGTTTCAATTTTTAAAAGCTTGTGTTCAAATTGTTTTACCTGAAGATATTCCGCTCTATCATCTATACACATTTGCTTGCATATCAAACGGCTATGCTTTTTAAGTGCTTCATGTGTCATTTTAATTTAAAAGCCGCGTCAACCCTTCATGATGTCTTTCTTCAACAGCAGCCGAAGTGAAGCATGTTCAGAAGTTGGAGAAGAAATTAGAGAAAAACGTGGCGCAAAACTCGGCTCGAGACGAGGAGCGAATAAAAAAGGATCCCGGCATGATACAAAACTTCGCATTATCACAGCCGTTTAAAATAATGATGATTGGAAGGCAATGGCCCGTGCCAACGGTGTAGCTGTTCAAACTGCGTTTGGATGGCTTAAATCGAAAATTCAAATTGAAGTAGGGATCTCAGTCAGCACAACTACTATTCATAAATATTTGGATTTCAAATTATACACAACAAAAAAAGTACATCCAGAACCTTTTGCATGAACTCCGAAAGCAACAAATAAACAAGAAAATATTACGTGCAGACACTGATGGACAAGATGAGCGATAGCAAATTAATTATATTCATTGACGAGGCCAATGTTAATCTTTTCTTATGGCGTAGTGAAAGTCGTTCTCGTAAAGGAACTCACTGTTCGGTCAAGTGTCCGACCTCACGAGGAAAGAATATACATGTTATCGCAGGGATATCACAACAGGGTCTTGTCTATCTGCAGAGGCGGAGAGGAAGTTACCGAAAAGAAGACTGTCAAGAATGGCTTCGCGAAATGCTGCGGGCAGTAACAGAGCCTTTAACAATGTCATAGTAGTATGTGATAACACCCCAGTACATGTAGGTCTTGAAACTGTTTTTCTGGAATTTTCTGGAATTTTCTGGCGATGAAGAATTTTCTGGCGATGTTCCTTCGAGCAAGTCCTCACAGTGCACCAATTAATCCCATAGGAGAATGCTGGAGTGCAATAAAAGCAAAAATGAAGCGCTTATTAGCAACCAGAATGACAGAGATGTTGAACTCCACGTCGGAAAGAATGATCATTACTGAGCAGTGAATGCTCTTCCTTAAAGAAGTAATAGATGAATCCATTAATGCCATAACACCCATGCTATGTCTACGCTCCTACACTCATCTACAGAAGCATTTTGCTGGAATACTTACGTTAGAAGATTTAAAGATGGGAGATAACGTATAAATAGACTTAACCATGGTATAAATGTGTAAAAATGAAGTTATTCAGAGTTTGTCCTCTAATTTGATGTTATATTTTATGTATACTACATTACATAACAAAATATAATAAGCCATTATTGTAGCAGCCTGATTGTTTAAATATGATTTTGAAGCTATGTAATGTTTAACTTTCAGTCAGTGCAGTTTGCTAATTGTCACACAGTTACTTATTACATAAAGTTTATTTGGGTCATTTTTGTCAATACATATAAGTACCTATGATCTGTATGGCAAATGATTCATAGGGAAAACTTTAATAATCTCAAATTATGTACAAAATCACAGCAGCTTGGTTCGTCTTATATTCGATTTCCTCTATTTTCAGTGCCATTACTTTGAAATGAAAATACATTCCCACAAATAAAAATGAATTTGATTATTATTACATAGATTCGCAATTTTAGAACCATAAGCTTTTCAAAATTAAACTTGATCTCTCTAAACGTATACTTGACATTTTCAAAATTAAGCTTGACCTTTTTTAAATTAAACTTGAGATTTTTTAAAATGAACTTGAGCTTTTTTAAAATTGAATTGATCTTTTTAAAATTAAACTTGACCTTGAGTGGTACATATTTGTGTACCACTAGGTTAAATGCTCATTTACGTACCGGAATATGCAAATAACATTTAAACGATTTTGCTACCTTTTCCGAAATAAATTTTAGAGTAAAAGGTAACACATTATGGTTCAAGTGCATCCTTCACACGTTTCAAAAAGGTTAAAAATGTATTAGAGCAGAAAAGCCGGTTTTTAAAAACGACTTCTTCTAGGCTAACCAAACTGACCGTAAGCAACTGCACAATTGGAGTCAACGTGTTTAAGTTAAAAAGCCGCAGTATATTAATAATGGACCTCAATCAATGTCTCCGAGATAACAGTTGACAAATAATGCAGCAACAACTGTACGACTTTAACCTCGCGCATGCTCATCTTGTGGCCCTTCACACGTAAGAGAAACTTCTGCCCGCCGACGGCTTTATTCCAGAGGTGTTATAGAAACGTCCCCGATGATGACATGGGCCTCGAAGAGGTTCTTGCATCGGTTTCATTATGATTTCGGTGTTGAATCAAGTTATGCAGGAACCTGTTCAGTGCGATACACGGCAAATGGCAAATGTCTTTTATTCCTAGGGACGAAGCGCCTTGTGATTTCTTTTCCCACGCTCGCGAGGCTGCCGTCTGGCAACCAGAGGGTTTCCTCGTAGTGATGAGCCGCGATGTACGTCCCCAGCCGTCTTAAATCTCGCTCGGCCACTGCTTTCAGTATTTTTACATGTACATCGCTTCCTACACCATAAAAATCCCGGATTGGTTTTCCGCTCAGTTATATTCTTCGTGAATGTCATGCCTATTCATGTCATTTCCTTCGAAAACGCCTAATAAGCGCAATTTACTTGATGATGAATGAAGATGTACCACAATTAGTTGGTTTCATGAACCAACTTAGTCTTAATATGACCTACTATAAGATAACATGACCTACTATAAGACTTATGAAAACGTACCTTTCTTGTCCCACGTTCCCCATCTACTACCTATCTTCATTACTAATCTACTATTAATCTTCAGTTGCAATCAATTAGTATTTCATTGTACTTAGTGATGATTTGTGAAACTGGAAGACACGTCCCTAGATTATTTGTTTTCAGAACTGAATTGTTTCAATCATTTCTGTATTACATATTGGACTTCATCAGGGCAGGTTCATCCAATCTCTTTAATTACTTCTATATTCGACGTGTCCCTCGACTTTGCTCCTTCGTCTTATAAACACAAAATCACCTCCTGCATTCTCGTAGGCACTTTCGTACTTCTTTCGAGTCTCGAACAAGCCGCTGAGATTTAGAGAGTCTGCACATTTAACTTCACTCTCAGCTGCACGAAATGCCCTTCTGCAACACTCGTCAGCGACCAGGTTTTGACTCATACTCGTTCGCACCGTAATTACTTAGCTCAGGAGCTTCCCTGACTTATCGCCGTTTTCGTTCCTCACTCTTTGGTCGTCGACTTTCCATGGCCGTCACTTATTGTCGACTGCTGTGGTGTTGAACTCGCCCCATGTACATGCCAACGACTAGCGCGCTCGCGCCCTCCCGAAAAAATCCCCAAACCAAACCTTAGAATAGGGCTATCATTAGTAATTCACGATCAGGTAGAGTGCAAGTCACTGTTCACACGCTGGCTTACCAGCACAGGCGCCTCCAAATTCTCAACCACCTACATACTTCATCAGTTACCTATCGATACTCTGTATTATACTACCCAAGGCTGTTCCGTTATACTTCTTAATAAACGACTTCCTCATTGGAATAGCCATAAACTTTCATTGGTGTAAACTCCAGCTGTATCGCCGAAATCCGTAGTCTGCTGCGTACGCTGCTTCGCACTACAATTGGTCTCTCGTATTTTTACGACCTGCCCGTATCTCTTGTGCCAGGCTTTCCGAGAATCTAATTTCTCAGGGCAACCGCTCCTCCGATTGCTCAACCGTCACCATGCTAAAGCTATGTATGTTATCATGATTGAACTACAGGATGCACCTTAAAATAACTATTCAAATTGAAATAATTACGGTAAAAATAGCTATTATATTCTGCGTCTAAAAGGTCCTATCAAACTATAAACATAAGTTTTACTTGTAAGGGCCTTCATCTGTCATTTCATTAAATTATCATCGACCGGGGCATGAAGAACTGAAAACGTATCGACAGTTTCTTCATTATCACTATTCTTTTATTTTCTTAAAAAATCCAAATTTTTCTCAATCTTTTAAGAGAAAATCTCAAACTGCTATTCTATCCCATTCCGTTCCGTCTGGTTCCGCCCGGTTCCGTTCCGTTCCATTCTATTGTATTACATTCTGTTCTATTCTATTTTGTTCTATTCTATATATATTGTATCGCAAACCAAGTTGTGCAGAAAAATTTTGAGATAAAGGAAAGGCAAGGGCTCCACTGAATTTAATTAAGAATTAGAGGACACTCCGACTCCTCCTTCCAGATATCTCCCATCCAGTGCAAACTTCCATGCCTAAGAACAATAATTCACACTAAACTACAAGTGTAGCCATAGTTAAAAAAACTAAATTGTAAATCTGACTAAATATCCACATTAGGTTTAGAATCATTTTCAATACGAAAATACGGCAATGAAGGGATTAATTTGATCACGATTTTTCCTCAGAGGATTAAAACTCTGCAGGCTCATAATCGATATAGCGAAAGTGCTCCAAACACACTCACACCCAGTCTGTGGCCGCCGTCTATGCGGCGGTCTGAGGAGCTCCCTCTCGTCCACGGGTCCCTCCGGGCAGCCAGCCTACAGAGGCAGTGATATGACGCTCAAGCGCGTAAAACGGTAGTAACCCCCACGATATACAGTCTCTGGCCAAATTATTAGACACCCCTGTCTTTTTTCATATAATGTTTAGTTCCTATGATGAATCTCCATGGATTATTGGTTTACATGCCTAAATGAAAGATTATATAAGATTTAGACCAATTGGAAATAATGCACACACAGAATATGACGGTCAACAATATGTATCTAGCAACATATTTCAGTTTTTGTCTGATGAATGGAAAAATGAAGAAATGACGGATATTTTCAATGTTTAGTTGTTCCGCCCTTGACTTTCATTGAAGCCTTGATACGTTCTGGCACACTATTTATGCATGCCTGTACTGTATCTAGCACCTTTGCATTATGATTCCACACCTCAATGAGCTTTGCAATCAGCTGGACGTTTGTTATCATCACATCCATTGCATTCTTTTTTCATCACCTCCCAGGCATTTTCTATCGAATTCATTTCCGGTAAATTTTCCGACCAGGGCAAAAATGGTGTGTTCTTTTCACGCAGAAAGGTTTTTATTGAACGTGCAGTGTGGCAGGGAGCCCCATCTTGCATTAAAATGAAAGGTTCTTCATTTGGAAACCAATTTCTTAGCTGAGAAATGAGCCTATCTTGTAAACTTTAATGTATTGGTCTTGTTTCATCGTCCCCTGAACCACATACAGGCGACCAGTACCCTTTCCATTTAAAACAGACCAAATAATGACTTTGGTAGGAGGTTTAACTGTTTGCACTAGACAGTCAGGATGATATTTTTTGTCAGGATGCCGTCGCAAAACTGAGATTTATTTGTCAAAATTTCAATTGTATTCTCATCACTGAAGCACAACCGAGAAAAAGAATGAAAATCAACAATGAGTCTAACTTTTAAGTTTCAAAATTAAAAATTCAATGTGTAAACTTGTTTTGCACAAAATTTATGGGATTTACTTGGATACTCATTGATTTCCAGTAGTCAAGGCTCTTATCCTTAAGGTCTCTGGCCCACTTGAGACGTTTAACTTTCATTGCATCAGTCAATTTCGGTTTCCGTGCGGGTCTGCAGGCCTTGAACTGTAAATCTGTCAATTTGTGCCTCACAGTTCTTTCAGATGCATGAATGATATGCTTTTAATCTTCGATTTAATGTCTTTTGTGGAGGCAAACCGATTTTCAAGACACATTTTCTTCAAACAGCGTTCCGATCTTGGTGTGAAAATCTGCTTTCGGACACATTTTCCTTTTCTTTGAGGAGCTTCTTCTTGTCCAGACTCAATTTTCTTTTTGATTCGCCTCACAGATGATTCAAAAACAAACAATCTTCGAGAAACTTCTCGCTTAGAATAGCTTTCATTATTCAACAGAGCTTTTATCTCTGCACTCTTTCGAGGTGTCAAATCACTTATTTACCCATTATTAATGAAAGTTAAACGCAAATATATAACTGTTGACAAACAAGAAATGTACAATTAGAAGCTTCAAATAATAAACTACTGTTATCAAACTTAGACATGCATATAAAAAGCTATTTCACACAGGTTACGTTGCAACACACAGGTTTCATTGCAACATTGCATTGATGGTAACATTGCAACTGAGCCCATGCACTACGCATTAAGCCCATGTTCACTGCATTTTGTTTCCAGGTGATACATATAAATGCGTTCATTTTCATTAAAAATAGTTTGTCAATTATATTCCATCACGTATGCCACTGAAAATTTATTTGTATATGATCACCGGCTCTCGGAAGCCTATTAATAACTAAAAAGCAAGGTGTGTCTAATAATTTGGCCAGAGACTACATGTACTACCACAGCGCGTAAGCCTGGGCCCAAGTGTAACAGCAGACGTCACCAGACGTTGCCTTATCGCGCTTGCACAACTCTGCTATCCGATGATGTGAACAGTTACGGGAACTCTGATGCTTAGACTTAATTGTTACGTACCGAGGTCAGCTGCTGTCACGTATTAATTTAAATTCAAAATACAAAATATGCTAGTGAGTGTCAGCCACAGATTTATACATTTTACATTTAGTTTTTAATTAATTTAACAGTGACATGTAGAATTTTGTACCATTCTATTATCGCCATTTTGTATCGTGTATCATATCATCGCTATCCGAACCGTCGTAGTCTATGTTACGTTCGCTACGGGCATCTGAGTTTTCCGGTCTTTCACTACAAACTACGCTTCTGGCTGAAATGACGCCGGGCTTAAGTCGGTTACGGTGAACTGTTATTTCATTTCCGCGCCCGTGCACCGAATTGAAAACAACGTTTTCAGCTGTTGGGATCGCCCGAATCCAATATGGGCCTATCCAGTTTGGTTGAAATTTTCCCATTGCTTTCTCCCGTCCCACGTTATTTCGTAGGAAGACAGTGTCCTACTCTGAACACTTTATCTCTCACGCGGTGATATTTTACATTCTTTTCATTGGCTACCTGGCTAGTTAATTTTGTGTCTTCGAATGCTATTCGCAACCTAGAAAAAGCAGCTTTGTAAAATTGTCATCAAGTGCATCTTTTGAAATTTGAGGAAGTATTATATCAGAGCGTCACGGACATGAAACAGATAATGAGGTATATTTTTCATCACCAATACATAGTATAAGCAGTGTAAATAGTAGCTGCTCATCCAGCAACGTCAGATCGTTTTCTCCATTTACGGCGAGCCTGTTTTTGATCCATTTGTTAAACGCTTCCGTCATTCCATTGTGGGCCAGGTGAAACGAAATAGCCAAGGGCAGTTGGAATTTTAATGAGTGGCACAGTTCCTGGATGATTTGAGCCGCAAACTCTGTTTCTCTGTCCGAAACTGTGTGTCCTGGACACCCGTTTGGCCCACGAAACCCATGAAAGCTCGCGCCATGGTCTCGCTTTTTTATCTTTAAGTTGATGCGCCCGTATACATCTGGAGAAATGATAAGCGATACTCGAAATTTATTTGTTGCTCTAGTGTGATGGCGTCAGTTCTCCAATCAAATCAAATTTTTTCCTAGCTGCCTAGTCAATGGCGACATTCTCCAATCTTTGCCTGAATCCACCGTGAGAGTTTCGCTTCTGACACGTCACAAAACATTTCACAAGATCATACACGTCTTGAGCCATATTCGGCCAAAGAACAATTTCATAGCATGATGTAGAGTCTTTTTACCTCAAATGTCCCAAAATACGTACGACGTGGGCCGTTATTAAATTGGGCTTACTAGAGATGAGGGAATCACAGTTCTTGTACGAATGTTGCCATGTTCGTCAAATTCCAAATAAATCAAACACCCATTGTCCACAAAGACGTCTATGTACAGTATGTCCAGGTTTTGTCTCCACCATGCTTTTACTTCCAAAGTCTCTCAGGGCGGAACGTCGCTTAGAGCCATACTTACCTTCTCCAAATAAAGTACTTCACAAGGATCCAGTTCTTCTGGAACGGTCGAGTGGATGGTTGCCACGCCACAAGAAAGTGTGTCTTGTATGGTGTTTTCTTTACCTGTTCGATAGGAGATTTCGTACTCGAACTGAGAAAGAAACACTACCCACTTGGTCATGCGAGGTACCGTTGCTTTGTATTGAAAGAGATATCGGAGTGGATGGTGATCGGTAAAATTTTTGAACTTACATCCTTAAAGGTAAGTAGCGAAATGACGAACGTTCTCCACAATGGACTGAGCCTCTTTTTCTCTCGTACTGTACCTGGTTTGCGCAGATGAGAATTTGCTTAATATGCAACAGGATGGTCAATTCCGTCCTTCTCTTGAGTGGCAACACCTAGAGCAACGTCACTGGCGTCGGTGTGTAGCAAGGTGGTGTGCAACCGAAAAAGTCGTTCGAAGACTGGGTATCGCGACACAGGCTCTTTAGAGAGCAGTCTTTAGTGAGAGCAATGAGAGCCGTCTTTAGTGAGTCGAATGCGGCCTGGTATTCCGACCACACAAATTTTGCGCACTTTTTGTTCAGAGCAGTAGCAGGAACACGCGAGACCAGAAATTATGAAAGATTATGAAGACAGGGATGTTGCTGCCATCAGAGACCGAAGTCTCGAAATAACAAAGAATGTGTTTCAAGATGTATTATCATTAATTATTGTGGGCGCAATACGTTAGCTTTTACATCCAGGTCTAACTTCGTCAAGAAATCAACAACTTCGTAGCTCTAGCTGAGTTTTCGACGCACGTTTTCCTGTTTGTGGTTCGTGCGAGTCATGAGGTTCATTAGAAAACACAAAAGTGCAATTTAGGAATTTACTGGTGGACGATGAGGCGTGTACGGAGGAGAGGGACCTACCTTGACTCTCTACCATTGCATGCTGTGTCTTTCCATGAGCCTTAAAAAGGGGGGCGAGAGAGAGGCGAAGGAAAAAAGGTAGGGGGCACCTTTGAGCTCTCTTTAAGGCTTGCTGGACTAAACCATGATCGTTATGGTTTTCTGACCTTTGTTGTATTTAATTTAAAACGGTAGAAGGGAAAGAGTGTAAGCGTTTCCTCTAAATTTTATAACAGGCGATAATGTAGCTATAGTTTTTTAGGGAGGCCTCCGCTGCCCGTACCAAGGACGCTGAGCGTTTGTGGGGTTGTTTTTATGACCCAAACCAAAAAAGCATAGTTCTAATTTCAAGCTCTCGCTGATAAATGTAAACTAAGAATAGTTTTTCCCGTGTTCATTAGACACAACCTAATTTATGAATCGTGACTGCTTGCGGCCGAATAAAGTACATTTTATGTTAATTGTCAGCGATTTATCTAGCTTTCCTGAAAGTACAGTTATTTTATTTTATAGAAGCTAAATGTTTGACTGCGTGGAATCTACAAAAACACCTCTTGCTAACACTTTCAATGAATTAAAAATGTTTAATTTCAGTGTATCAACTGTTTCTGCGCAATTCATACATCCCTGTGTGAGTTTTAGTCTTATGATATGAGGATGAATTTGAGCATCTGAATTATGGTTCAGCCAGTGTTGGAAATAGCGTTGGAAACTTTTGGTTTTAATCAACACCTTGGGACCATCTTCTACTTATACACCGTTTGAATAGCATCGAAGTGCTGCTTGTTAAACGCGTATCTTAGTCTGTGTGGGCGTCATCAAACTGTATCTTGAAAAGTTCCTCTTATCTTCTCCAGCAAAGAGACGGTATCAACCCGAACTATAGAAAGAGTTCTACTCTGTATTCTGGAGAGGTTTTAGATGATGGCCTGACTTAAATTGTCAGCTTTCGTGAGCCGATTTGACGAGTGCTTGCTACTAACGTTTGTTTCTGCAGTGATTTTTTTTATTTTGCAGTATTTCCACCAATCTCTTTTGCAATTCATAGAAGAAGCCCTGAATTGCGTCAAAAGAACTAGTGCTTGCGTAAATTTGATTCCCAAACTTTTTGCCCACTGTTTTGTTTCGGGCGGTTCAATTATCAATTCGGGGTCTGGAAATTAAATTTTCATATTTTTTCAGCTAACGGGTTACAAATTACGTTCCCTCACCTTCATGTCTGAAGCGACAAAATGTAATTTGCTTTATAATTTAATGCTTTGTGTTTTTGTCAAATTGTGATTGAAGTTTACTTCATTTTTTTAGGATTTTCCTCTTATAAAACTACAAGTGGAACACAATTAACTTTCTCGGACTGATTTCTACTAGATTGCATTTTACTGTACTTTAACTTCTATCCCGTTTATTTACCTTTTTTGAAATTCTTCCTCCGCAATAAGTGTCTTAGTTTCGTTACTTTGAAAAAAAAATTATTCAGCATCAATTGACTCGACTGTTTCTGAGATTTTCCAATATATGAAGCAGGCGCGAAATCCGATACATGGTTATACTGTATTACTTCAACGGCGAAGAAATGTTTGATTCCAGTTTTGATGGATCGAGTCATGTGCAATATATTGGAGTTAGAAACTCGCCGGTTATAGTGATAACAATTTGAGTTTGAAAGACAAACGTGAAAAACATTTTGTCCCAAAAATATGAAAAGAAATACAAGGTTACATTTTAGGAGAATATGTAAACAGTCTCTATAAGGACATTTTGTATTCTAAGAAAGTCAATCCTTGCACCAGTGCACTGAACGACGCGCGCTGCAGGGGACCATTGCACGGAGGAGCATGGCAGCGCCTGCGACGCAACACACAATACCCGCACAAATGTACACTTTCTCATGTCAGCTCTCAGAACAGCATCCACGTATGATTCCAAAACACATACGCCAACTTTGTGATCCTTGAAATCTTAGTTTTTTTGTGTAATTAATGACGGAAAAAGTTCCCTTAGCAATTATGTAGTAAATTATTTTCGTTTTCTCATTCGTTTTATACCTGCCTATGTATAGGAATATTGTGTTGAAAATTGGATAAATTTTCATTTCGATTTACTTACATTCTTTAGCATCATTTCAAACTGAAAAGGAAAAAATTGTCGGCACGTTCCTTTTCACCTCTTGACACATCTTAACAAGTATTAGGAACGGTCAGAAATAATTTTCTGCTCTCGTAAACGAGTAAAGCATAAAAAGAGTTTCTGTCCTATAACAACACAATCAGTAAAGCAGTCCTCACGGGTATACTTTCACTCCTAATGGTCTAGCTTCAAATGCAATGGATACGATACACGGTTTTCTTATTTGCAGATGCAGAAGACACTTCAATCAACTGAAGTAGTAGGATAAACACGCGCCTAAGCGCTCAGCAACTATTTTCTGAAAAAAGATGAACAGTTTTAAATGGCTGATAAAAACTTCGAAATACACACAGAGTTTAAGTTTAGTTGCTATCATCCGTGATGCCTCTTCGTTATACAGTATGTGGATGTCATGATATATTTCTCGCATACCATGGCTTGCTTTCTTCTGTACATACTGAGCGATCTTTTTTCAATTATTTTAAGAAAAAAACTTCAGACGTAATTTAACTAATGAAAGAGTTTACGTGGGAAAATTATCATTGAAAATTATTACAAGTATTTTCAATTTTTTGTAAATCCCATAATTGGCGTTATAACATACTTCACTTAAAAATATCATTTAAAACGAGCCGCATAATGATCACGATACCCCAAATACTTCCACTAGTAAGGGATTTAACAGACTTCGTAGTGAGGGTACCGGCCAATATTTATGAACTGTGTGTTGAGTTCTCTCATTGTACCGAAAAATAAGCACCGTAGAACCATTGGGATCCCACTATTCAACCATTTAATCTGAAATGATGAATGCTCCATAATCATTGTTTTTTTCGACAGGAGTCCGATTGTAACTTGACCCTGTCGAGTTACTTCAGGTCACACAAATGTGGGTCATCAAAAAGTGCTCAGCATTGCACTCAATGACATTTTCAGCCGCCGTATAACTTGCATTACTTTATACTGCATTGCAAATATTTTCAAAGACTTTTCCTTGAAGTCCTGTCTTGCTCAGCCTCACTCATTTACACTTGAGTGGTCTCTTCACTTTATAAAGGCGTGCTTGTGTACTGAACTTCCCGTTCGAGAGATCACAACCTTTACTAGCTACCGTATTTCTATTTTTATTCATTTTGCACCTTTAACGTCGAGCACGCCTCAAAATTAACTCTTCTAATTGGTAAATAATTTGGTTATACAGGTTGTTGTGTAATTCGATGCACGTATTGTAACCATATACAGAAAACAGCTAAATGAAACGATTTTTAGGAGTGAGCAAAACCTCAAACTCTTTCATTTTCGAGAAATGAAACCCTTAGATAATTTTAATCCTGTAGGAATAGGCTGAAGCGTGCGCCAACTTAGATTTTACTCTTTGGCTGCATTGTAAGCCTATTCGTACGGGAATCTAAAATTATTTCAGGTCATCATGCGTGAAGCATTTCGCTATCATGAAGTCGAACAGTGTAGAAATTTTGAATACCTGAGCAATTTTCACGCCGTAATTTATTTTTAGTTTATTCGTAGTGATAGCTAGAGGTCTAGATGAGACGATTAAAGTAATCCATCTTATCAATAATGATGGCAAAATTTACATAAAACTGATGACGCAACAAGTGGGCGTATAAAACATGCCTATATAACGGATAAATTCTTTTTTCCTGAACAATGTCTTTCAAAATTTAGCTGCTTCACGCATGCCAAATCAATCCCGAATCGATTATCTTGGAGTAACTCACAAGTGACCACAACAGCGTAAATGTTATTGTTCAGCCTGCACAGCTGTTGCCGCGGTCACAGCTGTCGCTTCTTCACCAGCCTCCCACCCACGCCCCAGCTCGGTGGGCCCACTCGTCATTAGCGACTCAAAATGACCCTCAAATTGAGCCCAGATTGCCCGGGTCAGCGGTGCCTGTGACCGGTCAGGCTGTCCGCCCGCTCATATCAGGCCCAATTCAATTACACAGAGAGGGGCTCGACGGGATCACGTACCAGGGTAGTCAAATTATCAGTTGTGGCGGGGCCCAAAATTTCAAGAATTTCAAGTTCGACCTGATTTTAATTCGAAGAGAGATGGTCACTATATCAACAGAGTAAAATTATCAATTAAACATAACAGTCGTAGGAGAATGTGTTAAATATCAATGATTATAATTTTAAAAAACTTCCGGGCACCACGGCAGTTAATAAAGCTGTGTGGCTGAGTAGAAGCGTCTATTGCACAAATTACAAAGGATTTTTTTTGTGGTTGAAAGACTCAGCTTTTCTGATGATAATTAAGATTCGACAGTGCGTGGATTGCTGAGGTATCTAAAAAGTTTATTTAGAATCTTGTAGAAGAGTGATGTTTTCATAATGACAATGAACAGTTATAGTTTAAAGATAATGGCTTACATACACTTATTTGCGGTGAAAGAGATAAATCATCATGTTAACAAGATAGTTAAAATTTCCAATAATAGTTTCATTATTTAAATTTCATAAACATGTCTGAAGTAACTATTTTCAGGTTGTTTTGCTTTTTGGATAGAATCTCGAAACCAATAACTTGATGAAGTTATTCAATTCTTCGCAATCTTCTAGCTTTAGGATATGGTTGTCAGGATTGGCTATTTCATGTATCTATGGAAAATCTAGTTTAAATTCTCAGATTTAAGTTTGCAGTAAATCACAAGTAAAAAAGGAACGCCATGACTGATTAATCTACAAAAATTTGTGAAAGCGGATCTGTGTTGCTTGATATTAAACCTAAAGGTTAATGAGATTTGTAAGTACCTGAGCTTTAAGTTTAGACCGGCTCACGGAGCACAAAAATTGAATGAGACAGGCTTCAACTAAAAATATATGGTCTCTCGAATATCTTATTTTTCTCGTTATAATTCTAAAACAACTCAAATTAAAGTTCTGCATATCGAACTCATACTGAACGCTAATTCGGCAAGATTGCAACGTGAAAAACTAAAGTCGGGAAAAATATCGTAAGTTTTCTCTCAGGAAATAATTATTGATGTATTAGAATAAATTGCGGTTATTGTCCATGCTATGAGAGGACGCTAACTTAGGAAACTAGCGATAGAGAAAAATAAATGGAACAGTAGTGTAGCTTGTATATTGACTGCAACATCCTATCGTGTTCACTGCATATAATTCTGACACGTATAGAGACACACAGGTTTACTATAATATGAAACACGCGAACGTGCGATCAGTGCTCAGATCGCTAGTCAGTTTCGGCGCTGACAGCATCAGCAGCTCCGACATAGCATAGCGAGTACAGGCAGGTTTAATCAACCCACAAAGAGAAAAATCCTAGAAATAAAAGTTTGTAGTCAAACCAATGATACCCAATTGAAAATCAAGGACGTATCGCCGGTGGATTAAGGACGTTGTGGTCGATTATGTACGATTTATAGGCTGGTCGGCCTGCTCTGCCTTAACACTCCCTCTACGCGCTCCAANTTTACAGATAAACGCAAAATAAAACGATTTTCATGAGTGGCAAAAACCTCAAAACTTCTTTGTTTTCGCGAAATGATGTCCTGAAATAATCGTAAATTCCCGTAGGAATAGCCAGAAGCGCGCGCCAAATAAGTTAGATTTTACTCATTGGCTGTTTGTCAAGTCCATTCTAACGGGAATCTAAAAGTATTTCAGGTCATCATTTCTCGAAAACCAACATGTTTTTAAGGTTTTTGTCACTCATGAAAATCGTTTTCTTTTTCGTTTTCTATATTTGGTTAAAATATGTGCATCCAATTACACAACACTCTTTATATATATGTATATATAATTCTCGATATATCTATACGTCAAGAAATAAACCAATAAAATGTATCATATTTTATTTTATTCTTAATATTCAGATATATATCAACTCATGTGTACAGAGTCCCCTTTCAACACTCATGTACAATGTACATTATATGTATAGTGTTCTTAATAGATCTCTCAAATTTTTAGACATTATAGAAATGATTTGCCTGCAGGGAACATTTTAAATATCATTAAAGAACATAACAAATGGAATTAGAGTTACAATGTAAGTTTTCAATAACCCTATCTCAGCTGGGTGACCAATGAACCAGCAAAAAAATTTTTTGCCAAAGAAATGCATCATTCATAAATTACATAGGTAGGCACTTAAAATTGACTGAATGTGCTTGTTTATTGACTGGATGCTGAACAACATTTTACATAACAAGTTCAAACACTGAAAAATATTTCATTAGAAAACCAAATGGAAAATAAAGGCAACGAATAGCACAAAAGAATTTCCTTGCATTACTAATGCGGTTTTACAGAAAAAACTGGAGCATAATTAGCTAGCGTAATTATCCACCAATAAAGTATTTACAATAAACCATACCCTCAAATGATAGATATAGGGTGCACTTTTGCACAGGACTCAATGCCCAGAATTTCAAATCTTGAAAAATAAATTAAACAAGAGAATAGTTGACGACAGAAAGACGAGCTGACATGGACGTAAAAA
>JACJUY010005385.1:2028-15100 GCA_014220935.1 Platorchestia sp. MABIK | reverse complement strand
TGGCGAGCTCAAGCTGAGTTCACTTTTTTAAACTTAGTTATGAGAAGTGTTGTTCGTCCGGCTGTTTTGAAACTTGAGCAGTGGTATTCATATAAAAGTACTCTGGATAGATTACTGAACAAGTTTACAGAACAGTTCACATTCACTTGATTCATTTGCAAGTTATATTCATGAACATTGGAAGCTTGGACAAGAAAAAATTATTTTCGTGAACTTATTTCAAGTAGCTCTAGTAGAGAGTTTGGTAAATAAAGATATAGGTAATCAGCTATGTTTCACGCTATGTTAATAGAAAATTATGTTAGTAGATGCACAATGGCTCTTTCCTCATGATTTGTTACATTTCTACGTTTACGATTTTTCTGGCCTAATTATTTTTGGCTTATAAACAGAATTGAATGGGCTACATTGTTTTTTAATGTCGTTTTTGAGTTGGGATAATTGGAATACAAAATTATTTATATAATGCACTTGGTCTCCTGTGTGGGAACACATGTTGCCATGAAACGATGTCCTCTAAATGGTCCCTTCATTATCCCCTCTCCTGAATATACCGTTGTTGTATTATGGGAGGCGTAATTGCATTCTGTAAATAATAACAATGATAATTTTTCTGCGAGATTTTTTAAAGAAATATAAAATTAATATAACTCATGTGTTATAGAGCGGCTGCAAAGACTTTTTTTCAAATGTGTATTGATGACATAATGAGTTACTTATTTTTACCATATGAGTAAGTGTAATTATATGCTGAATGCTGACCCTGTATTGATGTTACAATAAGTTACATAGTTTAACGATATTAACGAGTGCAAATGCTAACATTGAACAAAAAATAAGACCAATGTGTTTTTTACAGAGCTTTGTATCAGTGCCAACAAGAATAGAGAAAACGCTGGTGATAACCAAAACTCTGAGTTTATAACGAAAAATCGATTGCTGTAAATATGTATCATGGCCAAAAAATAGCACCGCGTTGTGTGACTCTTGCCCTTTTGGGACTTTGCACTCCGACTGGGCCCAAGAGAGATGTGCATTTGGGTCATTTTGTATTGTAATAATTATTTTGCCTTTTCATGATGGACATTTTTATTTATTTTTATTACGTCCATGTCAGCTCGTCTTTCTGTCGTCAACTATTCTCTTGTTTAATTTATTTTTCAAGATTTGGAATTCTGGGCATTGAGTCCTGTGCAACAGTGCACCCTATCTATCATTTGAGGGTATGGTTTATTGTAAATATTTTATTGGTGGATAATTGCGCTAGCTAATTATGCTCCAGTTTTTTCTGTAAAATCGCATTAGTAATGCAAGGAAATTCTTTTGTGCTATTCTTTGCCTTTTTTCCATTTGGTTTTCTAATGAAATTGTTTTGAAATAAAATATTTTGAACTTGTTAAATAAAATGTTGTTCAGCATCCGGTCAATAAACAAGCACATTCAGTCAATTTTAAGTGCCTACCTATGTAATTTATGAATGATGCATTTCTTTGGCAAAAAATTTTTTTGCTGGTTCATTGGTCACCCAGCTGAGGTAGGGTATTGAAAACTTACATTGTAACTCTAATTCCATGTGTTATGTTCTTTAATGAAATTTAAAATGTTTCCTGCAGGCAAATCATTTCTATAATGTCTAAAAATTTGAGAGATCTATCAAGAACACTATATATATATTGTACATTGTACATGAGTGTTGAAAGGAGACTCTGTACACATGAGTTGATATATATCTGTATATTAAGAAAAAAATAGAATATGAAATATTTTATTGGTTTATTTC
This sequence comes from Platorchestia sp. MABIK, assembly GCA_014220935.1. NCBI lineage: Eukaryota > Metazoa > Arthropoda > Malacostraca > Amphipoda > Talitridae > Platorchestia > Platorchestia sp. MABIK. The sequence goes on along the minus strand of JACJUY010005385.1, from coordinate 13,320 downwards.
TTGATGTATAGATGTATCACGAATAATATATACATATATATAATGGGTGTTGTGTAATTGGATGCACATACTTTAACCAAATACAGAAAACGAAAAATAAAACGATTTTCATGAGTGACAAAAACCTTAAAACATGTTTGTTTTCGAGAAATGATGATCTGAAATAATTTTAGATTCCCTTTAGAATGGGCTTGACATGCAGCCAACGAGTAAAATCTAACTTATTTGGCGCGCGCTTCAGGCTATTCCTACGGGAATTTATAATTATTTCAGGACATCATTTCTCGAAAACAAAGAAGTTTTGAGGTTTTTGCCACTCGTGAAAATCGTTTTATTTTGCGTTTATCTGTAAACGGTTACAATATATGCATCGCATCACACAACACCCTGTAAATACCGGGTGTCCCACAAAATGGTCTTTTGAATTTATTGTATCTCTGCTTTCAATTAACATTTTTGAAATGTCTTGTTTTCACAATGCAATGAATTTTGTTCCCTTTTCGGATAGTTTAAGTTTTTGAAAATCGTTTCATAACCACTTTACAGTGATCGATTTACTGAAACAGGTGGAAAAACTAATTGTTCAAAGGAAAAGTTTTCAAAACAACAATGGTGTTCTTCATTTCTCAATACATTACTTACTTCCTTATTTCATCATTTGAAGACCCCTACAGTGCAGCTCACTAACGATCAAAGAATTTCCATCGTATTAGAACATGAAGCAACGAAAAAGTGTGACAAGGTAGGAGTAGCATTTAATTTATTTTTAATTTTCTAACTGCGATACAAAGTTTTCTTATCGGATGAGTACCTTTCTGGGAATTTTTCGTTAATTGTTCATCGAACTTTTTACAGTTTTTCGTTACTTCATTTTCCAATACAATAAAAATTCTTTGATCGTTAGTGACCTGCAATTTAGGTCTCTTCAAATAATGAAATAAGGGAGTAAATAACCACTCCGAGCGTTTAAATACTTAGTGGTATGTAGGATACATCATTGTGAAATTATTTTTAACAGTATGTATTGAGGAATGAAGAAGAACACCAGTGTTGTTTTTAAAACCTTTCCTTTGAACAATTAGTTTTTCTACCTCTTTCAGTAAATCGATCACTGTCAATGGGTTATTAAACGATTTTCAAAAAACTATACGATTCGAAACGGAAACAAAATTTGCTACATTGTGAAAAAAAGATATTTCAAATATGTTGACTTACAGCGGAGGTATTATTAATTCAAAACTTGGGGACATTCTTGTGGGACACGCGATATAATGTAGACGCTCCTCATAGGGATACAACTATTGTCTCTATGGGAACTCGCGCTCCTTGGGAGGAAAATGTGAGTGCCCGAGCTAAGAGTTAGGTAGGCCTTCTTTTTGTTGATATAAAATGTTTTCGCGATGTTAAGGACCACCTATTTTCGGTTCACTGCTATCCTGTTTTTAACACCTACTTTCTTCTTCAACTTTGATCTTGTTTCATGATATTTTTTCTCAACTTACTGTTTTTACACCATTTCTGCACAGATTCCGCGTTCCCGTTGATTGATTAAAACGTTGATTGATTAAAACGTTTGTGCGATTGCTACGGTTGGTTCGGTTAGGTTTTGAGTCGCAGAATTTAGAAGCCGACTGCAGTGCTCAAATCCTTTCTTGTCCTTTAGAAAAATGTGAGAAATTTAAGTGCACGATAATTTTTACCTGGTATGCTAAAATCAATTCTAGAAAAGGTAGTGAAATCATGGAAATACTATTAATTTATGCCGGTATGCAAATGAGCAATTTACTTAGTGGTTCACACATGTCCCAAAACGTAGTCCACGTGTTGCCTCCATACTAAATGGTGCCTTCCCTTTCCTCTCTTTAGATCTCATTTGTTGCGGATAGGGAGGCTTAAATTAACCAATAATTTAATCTATAATGTAAACGAGCATTGAAAGGAACTTTGTGATATGGAAATTTCATTCCCATTCTCATATTTATGTAATTGATATTTGTTTGTTACTTGCAGCATTTTAAATGTATTGTGATTTTCTGTTTAATTCCTATATTATTTTGGTGTGCCATTGGTGGGAAGGCTGTGATTAATGGAAGTGAGATATTCATGTAAATTTTAATGTAGAGAATGTTCAATTTTTGTAATAAAAGTTAAAGAAAGAGTGGGATTCCTTGTCATTTCTAATGTATTGTCTTATGTACCTGAGCTCCCAGTTGCACGTGCATCGATCTCATTGGATGTACAATATTGTGCTGAGCTTATTGGGTCAATACATTCACAATGCATTAAGTGTGAATGTATTGTAAGATCCAAAGCTTCCANACCAGCCTATAAATCGTACATAATCGACCACCACGTCCTTAATCCACCGGCGATCCGTCCTTGATTTTCAATTGGGAGTGATAACCTCTTGAGCCTCTCCCAATAGTTAAATCGTTCCACTCCGACGATTTCCGACGTGAACGTTCTCTGGTTTGCCTCTATTCTCTGGATCTCCCTCGTCGCAATCGGTCTCCAGTCTCCACAGCTGAGAGCATTAGTCGGCCAAGGGCTATAAAAGGGCTATACTTCATGGCCGCTGCTTCCCGGGCGCGGAACGTTTGTAGAATCCATCCGAGTTGACCTCGACACTTTTTTGAGACCGAGTCTATGTGCTTTGCGATGCTTCCCTTGTCCTCTACGATCACGCCCAAATCCCCGATCGATGACTTCTTCTCCACAACCACCCCACCAGCAGTTGTGTTTGAGAAGGTGTCATTCGGATGGTGACCGCAACGGAGGAGCTCGAATTTGCTCTCATTAAAGCACTTGTTATTCACATGGGCCCATTCATAGATTGTGTTTGGGACCCTATGCAGGGCCTCGCAGTCTTGCTCGCTGGCCACTTCCTTAAAAACTCTCGTTTCATCCGCAAATTACGAGGCGCAGGAGTCGAGCAATCAGGCGTCTAAATCCCTGACATGGACCAAAAATAGGAGTGGTCCAAGCACCGAGACCTGGGGCACTCCACTGACCACCCGCGACTCAGCTGACCGACATCTGCCAACGGCCACAACTTGTTTTCTGCCAGTTAAGAAGCATCTGATACAATACAGGCCGCCACCGACGACAGCAACCCTTAACTTTTCAGTACGACCCCATGGTCTACCTTATCAAATGCCTTAGCAAAGTCAAGGTATACAGCGTCCATTGCATGACCTCGAACGAGGGCCTCCGTGATTTGCCGTTGGTTCTCGAGTAACTGCGACAGGCAGGACCTCACTTTTCTAAACCTGTACTGGCTTGGGTTGAACAATTCAGCATCCTCCAATACCCCACTAGCCTTCTCACAACTATTTTCTCAAAGTTTTTTATGATATGGGAGGTTAACGTGATCGGCATATAATTACGGGGCAGGTGTTTCTTGCCAACTTTATATATGGTGGTAATCACTAGTAGCTTGAGTTTGGTGGGTATCGAACCCGCACTTAGCGATGCCCTCTAGAGCAGGAACGAAGGCCGGCTGATGTTATTACTAAGAGGACAGCCGAAACACTATCCGGACTCGGCGTTAAAGAGGGCAAGAAATCGCCAATGCTTTCTTCTACGTCTCGCTTGCTGAACTCAAAAGTCCACCAGGTTGATCGGTGCGGTACTCGCCCACTCATCCGGGCCCCAACTGCCATCATCCTCCCCAAACTTTAGCCGACTAAATACTGTCTCATACTGTGCCCGCATCACAGCGCATTTCTCTTCGGGGGTGCACACATTCCGTCAGTCAACTCGAAACGGTCCCACCGATGACTTTGTGCGAAGTTTCCTTCTGTCGCGCGAGTAAAAGTACTTAGGGTTATTTTTTACAGCGGCTATAGGTCTATCCTTGCTGGATCTCGCCTCCTCCTCATGTGAAGCCTGGAGCTGCCACTTGATCTCAGCGACTCTCTCAAGGACACCATTCCTGGCGGTCCCTGAGCGCGCCGACGTCCCAACTCTTTTGAGCAGCTTTGAGCGCAAACACCCACACGCACACTCAAAAACTCCCGTATTGCAGGTAGACAGTGTATTGACCAATATGGAAAGCGCCGAACCTAAGTCTAAGTTTTAACAGTATAGGAGCGCAACTTCGTAAAACACTTCACCATCCTTCTCAGGTTCGCTTGCTGGACAAATGTGTGATGTATGTTCGCACATTTAGGATGAAAAAGCATTTTTTATTACTTTTCGCATTTTTAGTAGTTTAATGAACGCACGAGAAAAAACTTGAGCAGCAATAATACGGATGGAGCAATAGCACGGATGAAGCTATAGCACAATAATTGTAGCGAAACCCATGGGAGGCCTCCATTTATTTCAGGGCAGTGGGCTTCGGCTGCTTCTAAATGTTTCCACAAAGAAAGTTATTATTCACGGTGGCCGTTACGAAAGGGATGTTCGTTTCTTCCTTTGAACTTGGATTTTTCTGTCCTGAGTAGTTGCCTGCCAGTGCTCATAAACTTGCTTTCGTCTTTCAGTAGTTTGTTTGAGGAGTGCTTTATACTTCTATCATACTGTAGGCGACTTGCTAGTTTTGGTTTCTATACGAGATTTTGGAGTGTTTTCCTAGGAACGATAAAATTTTTCTCTGTAACACTTTATGACACTACCTAAATATCATTCCCAACCGAAAACTTGTAAGCAAGTATTCAGAATAGCAGTTCCTTAGATGAGTATGAGCAGTTACAACGAGGTATTCAGTCTAAAATTTGAATTTTATCCATTTTTCTTATTGTCCAAGTTGAGATGATTAATGCGGCCCTAATTTACTTCTTTCTCTGTAGGTCTGCACTTAGCAGTGGTGCTGAATCTACGTGTGAACAGCATATAGCTGTTGCTTGGGTGTTTATTTTAGCGATCCTGAATTATATTGGATTTTTCAATTTTTCGTATTGGTTGAAATTACAAAAAATCATTTCATGTATCCGAATCCAATTATGCATCTCTCTGTTCAACATGTCCTGGATGAAAGTCGCCGAGCTAGTTTTCTTTCGTTGGGGATGACATTACATATGACCTTGAACTCCGGCTGCACTGACAGCACCATTGATTTAAATGAAGTTGACTGATCCGTTATACCATTGAAAGGGGCGAAAAGCCTGAAAGGCTGTATCAGCTACCATCATTCCTACTTTTTGACACTAGTTTGTAACACTGCAACCGAGTGTAATCTGTATTCCGTAACCGGGCTTGGGTAAGAGTTCTTTAAATGCCTTTTCAAGCAATCGTAATTCATGAATCATGATGTAATTTGCACGGAACAGGCGTAGGTTACATACTTCTGAAAGGTTCTCCTTAGTCAGCTGAGGCTGCTGTATGGCCTTCTTAAATGAATGCAAAATTGTCAATAACTTTAAAAAAATCCTTGTCAAAACAAATAATTTTTCTACCTTCATGAGTTGAAAATATGATGCTTCACATGTTTCGTGTTCCATGTTATACAAAGTAATTGGAATGGCTGATCAATGAACGATTTAGATATTTGAGAACCCCATTAAATTCGGTCCAACCGTGATAAATAATAAATTACTTCAATTGAGAAATAATGTGTCCTCTTCCTTAATTTTCTTACACTGATACTCGCATGAATGACAAAACAACAGCCGAATAAAGTATGGCTAAATTTCGTCATAAAGCGTCCACTCTACTTTAAGAAATCAATTTCAAGAAATGATTCAATAAGGGTCAGGAACAAAAACTAATCCGAAGGAGTAGGTAAGGTATCTCGTATGTTCTTCAGCCGAATGACCTTAATCAATACTTTCTTCCTTCAAACGAAAAATTTCCTGAAACACAAATACAATTGAAGAGTAGTCACGTAACTAATGTAACATTTCCTCATTAAAATGGTGGAGTTTGTATTTTGTTAGTTGGGGCATCAGGAGTATAAGTAACACATTATAAGTCTTCTGTCTCATTTTCATTGGACACCCATCATTGAAGTGCAGACCAGTTCTCAATGCAGACACCTTGACTGACAGACACCTTGACTGTAAAGCTGCTACTTGCGGTGATGCAAGAACGAACCTAAAATCATATGAAATATGACTGCCAAGCAAACCCCAACTCCTTAAACTAAGACAATAGTACAGCGGATTTCAGAGGTATATTAACTGGTAAGAAAGGCCTAGAAAACTATTAGTTTTTAAGAGCTGTTAAATATTTATACACTAACATTGGATGATAACTTATAAGTGTCATAATTCCGTACTTCTTCATTTGGCTACATTTGTTAACTGGTAAAATCTATGCCAACGAGCCAACAACAGTTCAACACTGAAGGATGAAATCATAAGGCATGAAATGGCTATTGTACGTGTCACCAAAACTAAACTAAACAATTAAAATTGAATTAAATGATCAGCTGTTGAACTGTTGTTGGACGCTGCAGTTGAAACCATTAGATCAGCAAGTCCATCAAGTCGTGAATCAAGTCGTGAATCAAATCCTGAACCAAGTCCTATAACAAATCCAAGAGTAGTAGAATCCTCAATTTCGAGTGGACACTAAAGTCCTTCAACAAACCAGAGACCATTTTTCAACCCTTCTCGAAGGTCTACTTTTAGACCAACTTCTACTCCTTGACCTTCTCCTACATCTTCTCCTATACCTCCTCGTCATCCTCCCAAAGAGGATTCAGACGTTTCAGGATGAGGTATTTTTGTATTACCATCGAACATCAATGATCTTGTAAAAAGATACCAGTTATTATTCGGTTCGTTTAACGTTGGAAATACATGAGTTTTTAATGAACGGCAAATACTTACACATGAACTTTTAAAGCGAAGTCTATTAAATACTACAGAAGTTAAGATGTTTGATGATATTTGATTTAAAAAATGGAATCTCAAAGCATTGTAATTAGTGATAGAAAAAGCGACATTGGTATAAATTTTAGTCCAGCAATAGAATTAAACAAAAATAAATTCCTCGAAATAGCACTGGTTGGGTTAGACATGTATCATTCTATTCCTAACATTTTTGAAAATAATAATAATTTTATTATGAATCAGATGGTGTTGAAAACGTAAATGCACTTCCATCAGGTTGTTATGAATTTGAAGGTATAAATGAATTCATTCAAAAAACATTAACAGGTTTTGTTTAAATCAAGGCAAATACTAATACTTTGAAATGCGTCATAGTTCTCCATTCATCTGCGTTAAAAGCATTTTTCAATTAAGAAAAATTTTGAAATAAAATGTTAGGATTCGGAAAAATTATCTTAGAAGGTTTTGGAGAACATGAAAGTGTAAATATAGTGAACATAATGTGCGTTAACGTAATACTCGTTCATTGTAGCGTAATTAACGGCTCATACCTCAACAATTCTTTACATAATATTTTATATTCATTTTTAACAAACGTCCCACCAGGACATAAAATTGGAGAAAATCCTAATAAACCAATTTATCCACCGATATATCAATCTTTACTGTATGATTTGAGAATTTGGCTTACTGATCAACATGGACATACTTTGAATGCTAGAGGTGAAGAAGTAGCTGTTCGATTACACCTAAGATCAAGGAATTAAGATAATTTGAAAAAGTCATCTTTAAAAAATGAATTCTTTGAGATGGCATGAAAACATTAAAGTTGATGAATCAATTGAAACGCATAACTATGAACCACAAATAGGTACTGATCTGAATCGTGAACATAACGATATCACGATCATAATCCAGAATCAAGATCAGTTTGTATTACCTAGTAAAAGTTTTATTTATACAAAAATATAGAAAGAGGATTGAATAAAGAAGATGGAAGTGATTGTAATTTTAAAGACGAAAAAATAGCAATAATCAACAAGGAATTAATGCATTTGTTTGATAGAGTTTCTTACTGAATTGGAGATGAAAAAATTGAAGGCTAAAGTTATCCTGGAATTACAACAACTCTGAAAGGATTAGTTATCAATTCGCGAAATTCAAAAGAAAATACAATGTTTTTCGGAGCGTTGATACTAAGAAGAATTAAAAATCAAACGAAGGATTTAGTGATCGAAATGACTACTTAAGTTCAGCTAATGGGAAATTCAGAGCTGCCATCACACTCGAGCATGTGTTTCGATTTTGTGAAAATTATAAGAAGGTAATTAATGGAGTGAAACATGCTCTGACTTTGAGAAGAGGAGATAATTCTAATACTATATTCGAAACGGATGAGAAAGATGCAAACTAGCAATATAAAGTATTTGATGGTAAAATAACTATTACAAAACTAATCCGGATAATACCGGCTTACAAACTGTCAGATGATCATAAAAGCAAGCTATATCGTTAAAAACATAAATTCTCAGATTGGACTTAAACTCCAAATTCAGGATCTCAAAGACCTCGATATGTAATTTTAGCAATCCAAACTAAGAAAGCTAATTCACAAGTTGCAAACAATGGAATTTTCGAACATTGTAACTTGACGAATGCATTTGTTCAGCAGAATAATGAACGATGCCCTGATCACAATTTACAGATGGATTTCGATTCTAACAATTATGCTACAACTTATAAGATGATAATAGATTATGTATCTCATGAAAATTGTGCTATCGAATACAGACACTTTAAATATTTGTATCCCATCTATGTGTTTGATATCAGCAGACAAAATGAACGTATCACAAAAACTACAATTGATTTTGATATTAACTGAGAATTTAAAATTAATATTCATGATTGTACACATGCATATACATTGATTCTATCTGATGGAGTAATTCGATTACAATCTGACGGTGATAAAATTAATTTAAACTACTAGAAAATTAAACACATTCACACAGTAATGTCTTAAAAATGTACCGCGTGAAGTGTGAGAAGAAAACTGACACTGATAATCCTCAACATTTGATATCAAAGAGCAATAAGATACTGGTGAAATGTGTATGATTAGTAGAATGACTAAGAATTCTTTTGTTTCTAAAGATACTGCGAAAAAAGGGGGTTTTATACATACAATTCCAGCTGATCTATTAGCAGGACTTGGGGCTGCTGGCTCTATGGCTGGAGGTGCTGCTGCAATAGCATCCGCAGTTAAAAGAAGAAGCTTATGATAAACTTTTGTCAGAAACTAAAAGGCATAATGAAGCGATGGAAAGTAAAAAAAGGTTCAGGTATAAGGTTAACCACTAGAAAAAATTTGGGGAACGGGTCTCTACTTGAAACCACCAAAATTTATTGAAAATTCCGAATGCTCGAGGTATTTACATGAGATATTTAACCTAAACACCCTCTAGAAACTGAATCCGGAATCCTAAATTTAGACACTGAAAAAGGATTAGAAACGCATTGGACTTGTTGGTAAAAGAAAGAAAATATAGGCTATTACTCTGACGGTTATAGTTTAATTTATCTAATTGAACAGATTGTTTTGATATTGTTTTCTTTACTTGAAAAATACAAAAAATTGGTGATGTAGTTTGGGGACATTTATTTCTAGAAATGTTAAAGCGTTTAGAAAACGTAAGCTTTCGATTGATTTTTTTAGATCTTTATAAAATTTCAATTAATTTTATAAAATAAACAGTTAATTTTATTTCTTCAAAAAACGTCTTGCGGAAATATTTGTGCAGCAAAGTTGGTCTTTGTATCTTCCAATAAAGAAAATCGTGAACACAAAAATCATTAAAGGAATTCGAAATCATAAAGGACTTTTAAAGGAAATCATTAAAGGACTTTTACAAAATATACAGCAAATAAAAAGCTCACCTGAAGACTGTAATTTAAAGTCATTAAAAGATACAATTAAAGCTCCGAAAAATGAAAGAACTGAATTGGAATCAATTATAAACGAGTATGGTGAGAAATATGTGAGTCTAAAAACAGATTTACAAATTAAATTTTCTGATGTAGACTCGATTGCAAAATTCTTTAAGTTGTTAATTTATGAATTATCTGAAAAGTTCGATGCTCTTGAACCAAAAATCGTTTCAATTGATGAGCGACTATCAAGTATTGACTCAACATTGATAAAGAAAATCGATGAAATTGATGCTAAATTAGAAAACACTGATTCAAATATCATCACCCTATCAGACGTGAAAATTTCTGAGATAGGTGACAATTTGAAGAGTCTAGAGTCAGGTATTGAAATTAGAATTGATGAAAAGCTGTTAATTAAAGAGTCAGTATTAACTGATCAGATTAAAGAAGTCAAAGCTGAATGTGAAGTTGTGGACTCAAACACAACTAATTTGATTGATGTTAAAATTCCTGAGATTCAAGAAAATTTTGAGAATCGAAAGTCAAGCATAAAGAATCAAATGAATGAAAAACTGAAGACTTTAAAACTAAAATTAATGACCAAATTGATTCAAAGAACATATTAATGAGTAATGAAGTTGAAGAAAAATTAATTCGTATAATTAATATTGTAAACGAAAAAGACATGAGCTTGCAGACATCACTTAAAACAATACAATGGAGGAAAAAAGTAAAAGCTTTAAGGTACGAATAACTGAATTAAGTGGCAGAAACCTGATTGATATGGAAAGAAAAGTCGCCTTAGCACCCTCATTTGTTGAAGTTGACAATAAGCTAAAAAATTTAGAGTCAACCATAACCTAATTCAGCGAAGAAACAATGATCTTAACAAAATTATTATGGAATTACGAGCAGAGTCAGTCCCATTAAGAAAATTAGAACTAGTGGAAAGTATTTTTAGGAGTTCTCGAAAAAAAATTTTCTGTAGCGGTAGCAATTGTACCAGGCGCTGAATTTGTGCAAAAAAACGGTATTAGATTGATTCCGCTCCGAACAAATGGCGCAACTGATCTCATAACTTGCAACGATGTTCGTACTTGGCCTAGTACAAGAGAAGAAACACACAATTTTCTTCAACAGATTGCTCTTAGATCGAGTCTAAAACTCACGTTACAATCAAGCTCGTGTATCATAAACTCCAATGGCTTGAGTGACAAAACTGAATGTTCCAACATCAACGGAAAACACCAAAATGAATTGAAAAATTCCACTAGATTGCTAGCCTTTTAAAGAGAAATCTCTAGCAACCCTAACCATTGCTTGCCTACTGATGATGAACATTTTCCTCCCTCGATCGCTGAATACTGCACAGTACCTACAAAAAATAGGTTTTCGTTATTATCTGACGCGTACACAGAGAGCGACATACCCTTCTCACAAACGAGTACAAATCATCAACATCCAACCACGTACTCGGAAGCAGTGAAATCAATACGAAGAGAAAAATTGCAACAAAATCTCAGTCGAAATTTGATGGAAAATTCACAGCCCAACCGCATACAGAACCACCACCAAGAAA